>CAUYRT010044219.1:0-14221 GCA_963574885.1 Lepilemur ruficaudatus | reverse complement strand
GAGACCCCGTCTCTACTAAAAATAGAAAGAAATTAGGCAAACAACTAAAAATATATAGAAAAAATTAGCCAGGCATGGTGGCGCATGCCTGTAGTCCCAGCTACTTGGGAGGCTGAGGCAGAAGGATTGCTTGAGCCCAGGAGTTTGAGGTTGCTGTGAGCTAGGCTGATGCCACAGCACTCCAGCCCGGGCAACAGAGTGAGACTCTGTCTCAAAAAAAAAAAAAAAAAAAAAGAAAGCAAGAAAACATAGCTCTAATCACCCTGAAGAAAGACAAACACCAACTTACCTGATGCATCTGGCCTTTCTATTTCAAGGAGTGTTGAATCTACACTCTCACTTCTCAGTTTTCCAAGAGTAGGACTAGGGGGAATAACTCCAATTTCCCAAGACTTAAACCCTGCATGGGTTCCTATGTCTCTTACTGTGAAAGAAGGGCCCACCAACCCACCCTGGGCCCTCCTGCCACTGGCCTTCATGAGGGGTTTCTTCTGAGTCAGAGAATTTTAGAACTGAAACAGACCTTAGAGGTCATTTACTCCAATTCTGTTTTTGCACAAATGAGAAAATGGAAGTCCCTAAAAGTTGAGTAGTTTGTCCAAAGGCATAGGGATAGGGCAAAGTACAATCAGAATCCAGATTTCCTGGCTCCCTGTCCAGTGTTAACCAGTTGCAGGCCCTCCAAATGTTCCTTACGGACTCTTAGAGCTCATCTTTTTTCTGGAACTTTCTCTAGAAGAGGTCTTATGGGCAGCAGACCCCAGAAGATGCTGCTGCCCCTGTGGGATTAGAGAAATAGTTGAGTCAGGATGTTTGAGCATGATGACGTAGCCTCAATCTCCAAAAGCCTGAAAGGAAATGTATTTTAGGTCTTGTATTTTACAAGACCTGAAACAGGTGTCTTGTTTGTTCACAGGATCTCTTCAGAGAAAACGATAATGCATCCTGAAAGAGAAGAGAAAATCATAAAGTTTTAAGGAGATTAGATAGTTGAGATTAGCTTTTTGTGATCTTGCAATGTTTTTACTTATTTCCAAATCATATAACACTGAGCATATTGAGCAATCAGGTGAAAATCACATGCAAACAGAGTCTAAGTACTGATAAGAATCCTAAAGGTAAACAATGAATTCCTACTAATGGCTAAGTCACTAAAGTAAGATCCAGTCTAAACACACACCCTTGGTTAAATAGGGTTTCATTAGCTCAGGTTACAGTGGCTCAGGGAAATTTTTCCTTTATGCTTGTCAAGTGAAATTAATTATATATCATCCATCAATCACTCCTGCCATAGAAGTTCTAGGAGAATATTAAGGAATGCACAGCAGTGCCTCCACTGGGCCCCCACCTTCCCCCTCTAGGAGCACTCTGGGGCACATCTTGGTGCCTATAGGTAAAAGTTCCTGGGGATTTTCTGGGAAGTCACAACTACGGTTTTTACTGATAACTAGCAAAAGTTTCCCTTCTCAAAACTTGACACTTGATGTGTGCTTCGAGTAACTGACAAATATTTGACTTTGTAGAGTGTATCTGAGACTGCACAGCAAATTAGATTCTTGCAAGTTTCTTATATTAAATTTGTTTTCATAGAATAAGTAATGAAAATAATTTAAGAACACTCAAAGAAAATAATCCTTAATAATATAACTCGTATACTCATGAAATTATTGTTAGTATTTAATGTATTTCCTTTCAGTATTCTCCTTTGTTTTCTCCTTTTCTCCTTATTATAAAAACAATGAATGTGTAACGTAGAAAATTCAGAAAATATGGATACGAAAAGAAGTATGTAAAAGTCAGCCACTATTTATCCAGACATAATCAACCTTACCCATCTTTTTTACATGCATGTATTTTATCTTAATTGGTTCTAATCATATTACAAATCTACCTTTTTACTTATCTTACAAAAAAGCATATATATCATTTTTAGATTTTTTTAAAGAAATACATATATATGCTTAAAAAAGCAAATGGTCATTTATTGGTAGTTTAGTAGTCTCTCGTATTAGAAACTTACTTAATAGTTATTCTATTATAAATAAGATAATTTGATTTTATTAGCTTTGATATTTGAGGTTTCCCCTTTCCCCTTTTCCCTTACAGTATTTCATTCATCACATACTTAGTAAGCATATTTCTGGGGCAGGCACTAGTTTAGGCATTAAGGATAAAAATGTATTTGTATTATATATTAAAAAAATAATCATTGAGTGTCTAACATGGGCCAGTGTTATAGGCGTTTGGGGTACGGCAGTGGACAAATCAGACAAAAAAATCTCTGCCCTCTTAAAGCTTAAGTTCTGGTGGAGATGAATAAGAGAGTCCTTGCTGAGGTCAAAATTCAGCATCCTTAGGAAATAAGAGAATAGGAAAAATTTGTATTCATTTATTTGTAAACATTTATTCTATACTGTCTTATCCCAGGAGATAAGGACATAACAGTGAACAAGATATCACATGAATTATAGTTCAGGGCACAGTGTCTCTAAGAGGCACCTGGGGGCCCTGGAAAATTATCATCCAAAAAGGATATAGTGATACTTGTCCTGCTCACCCCATTGGATGAGCATGAAATCAAATGAAATGAATCTGCAAGTGCTTTGAAAGCTTTAAAGTGGGACACCTGATGGAAGAGTTGGCATTAGTGTTCTCAGCAGTGGAGAAATGTGTAACACATGAAACAAGGAGATACAGTACCTGTGAGTGATCACCAAGGGCCAGGAGGTCAAATAGACTACTGAGGTGTTTTTTTTTTTTCCTAATTTTTTTTTTTTTTTGAGACAGAGTCTCACTGTGTTGCCCTGGCTAGAGTGCCGTGGCGTCAGCCCAGCTCACAGCAACCTCAAACTCCTGGGCTCAGGCAATCCTTCTGCCTCAGCCTCCTGAGCAGCTGGGACTACGGGCATGCGCCACCATGCCCGGCTAATTTTTTCGATATATTTTTAGTTGACCAATTAATTTCTTTCTATTTTTAGTAGAGACGGGGTCTCACTCTTGCTCAGGCTGGTTTCGAACTCCTGACCTTGAGCGATCCACCCGCCTCGGCCTCCCAAAGTGCTAGGATTACAGGCGTGAGCCACTGCACCCAGCCCAGTAATGATATTTTAATAACACTTTGCACTTTACTGTATTATCCCACTAATTCTTGTAACAGTTACATATTTTTTAAAAACTATGCTCTGACACTCACCCTTTCCTTAACTCAGTGGTTCTGGAACTTTTGTCAGTATCAGAATTGCCTGAGGAACCTTCACATTCCAGGGCCCAGTTCCTATCCTCTGGGCTCCTTATTAGCTCTCTAGGTCAATCAGGCACACACCAAAGTTTGCAAATCAGTAACTTTTAGCTAACTAACAATCTGACAGTTTTCACAACTGGAAAATACTTAGAAATCATCCTGCTGATGTCTTCACTTTGCAAGGAAGAGGACAGAGGTTTAGAGATGTTAAGTGGCTTGTCTAGGGTTGCGCAGCCAGCGGTGCCTGAACTGTCATCCAGAATTAGTCTTTTGACTGGATTGACCAGGGCATCTCCCCTCCTTTGTGCTGTCTAGGGGCCTCCAGGTTCACAAGTGTCCCTGGGACTGCTGAGTGTTGGTGGCTCGCATCCACAACTCTTGTGTTAGAAGCAAGTGTGATTTCCCAGAGAAAAGCTACCCTTCAGAACTTCTAGCACTGCCTTATCTAACCACAAAAGTACTTATTCCATCTGAGAACAATGTAGTCTATGTAGTGGCCCCTGAGATAAGTTTTTAAAGCACTGTAAATTCTCCAGCTGAACATGGGAGAATTTCCAAATTAATTTCTCCAAACTTGGATGTTTAATTTCTCACAGAAAATCATTTCTCCATCTATCCAGATCTTTTATTTCTTCAGTTACCTGCCTGAAGCTAAAGACCTTCATCATTCTTCTCTGACTTGCTCTGAGTCTGATGCCAGGATTTTGACCAATATCCTCACATTACAAATGATACAGATGCAAGATGGCACTTATGAATATGCTGTTTCTGTTTTTGTGTAGGATAAAAGGGGTAGGAAATGATGTGTTTTCTTGTCCTATGAAAATACCCAATCTCCATATATAATCCCAGCAGTCTGGGAGGCCGAGGCAGGAGGACTGCTTGAGCTCAGGAGTTTGAGGCTAGCCTGAGTAAGAGTGAGACCCTGTATCTACCAAAAGGAAAGGAAAAAAAATCCCAGCTGGTCATTGCAGCGTGTGCCTATAGTCCCAGCTACCCTCTAAGTAATCCTTCCACCTGAGGCAGAAGGATTGCTTAGAGCCCAGGAGTTGGAGGTTGCAATGAGCCACAGCGATGCCCCTGCACTCTACCTAGGGCGACAGAGTGAGACTCTGTCTTAACAAAAACAAACAAGGCAACTGAGCACCCCTCCTCACAACCCCCGACTCCTTTAAAAAAAAAGAAAAAGAAAATACCCAGTTGCTCTTATTAAATTTTTGGCCTTCTTGAGACACAACAACATTTCTGAAATGCCCACTATGTGCCCTCATTTCTCTAGAGTCAGTTGATTGATCTAGTTAAAGGGACTCCTTAGTGAACTGCTTGATAATACCAAGTGTGGGGAGCTGTGGGCCTATTTTTATTCATTCAAAGTGGGATGGCATAGGTGCCACTTTTAGAGGGAAAGTCCACAATATTGATTCAAATAAAAATGTGGGGTCAGGCATGGTGCCTCATGCCTGTAATCCCAGCACTTTGGGAAGCCGAGGTGGGAGGATAACCTGAGGCCAGGAATTCGAGACCATGCTGGGTAACACAGTGAGACTCTGTCTCTACAAAAATTAAAAAGAATTAGCCAGGTGGGGTGGCATATACCTGTAGTTCCAGCTACTAGGGAGGCTGAGGCAGGAGGATCCCTTGAGCCCAGGAGTTTGAGGCTGCAGTGAGCTATTATTGCACCATTGCCCTCCAGCCTGGGCAACAGAGCAGACTCTATATTAAAAAAAAAAAAGTGGGCATTCTTCGAGCAGTTTTAAAAGGAAACTATCCTATGGAGTTATTAGCACAAGTGTACAAACATAGGTACAAGGATGGTAAGCACAGTAATTTTGTAATTGTAACAAATAAGTAAACCATTGAGGGAAAACAATGATCTATTGATGTGGGATTTGATTTTAAAAACAAGGTCTGTATACACTAGCATAGTATATGACACTAAAAATGAGTAAAATCTACATGCAGTTCCCCCTTATTCACAGGGGATCCATTCCAAGATCCCCAGTTGATGCTTGAAACCTCAGATAGCACCAACCTTATGTATGCCATATGTTTTCCCCTGCATTCAAGTCTATGACAAAGTTGAATTTACAAATTAGGCAGAGTAAGAGATTAACAACAGTAACTAATACTAAAATAGAACAATTATAATATACTGTAATAAAACTTACGTGCATGTGTTCTCTCTTTCGCTCTCTCAGAATATCTTATTGTATTGTATTCACCTGAAACCATGGAAAGTGAAACAGCAGACAAGAGAGGACTACTGTAGCTGGGGAGAAAAAGATGCAAAATGGCATGTGTTGTTTATTTGTTTATGTGTGTGGATTGGAATTATCCGTCTATCCTCTTATCTAGTAGTATAAACAGTAGTCAGATGTTAGAAGTGGTACCTATACATACTGATAACAGTGTTTATCTTTAGAGGGCAGGGTTATGGAGGATTAATTCCCTGTAGTACTCCGCATTTTTTCATTGCATAACTTTTTTTTGTTTTTTTGAGACAGAGTCTCACTCTTTTGCCCAGGCTAGAGTGCCGTGGGCCTAGCTCACAGCAACCTTAAAATCCTGGGCTCAAGCAATCCTTCTGCCTCAGCCTCCCGGGTAGCTGGGACTACAGGCATGTGCCACCATGCCCGGATAATTTTTTCTATGTATTTTTAGTTGTCTAGCTAATTTCTTTTAATTTTTTTTGTAGAGACAGCGTCTTGTTCTTGCTCAGGCTGGTCTCGAACCCCTGAGCTCAAACAGTCCGCCCGCCTCAGCCTCCCAGACTGCTAGGATTGCAGGCGTGAGCCACCACGCCCGCCGGGCCGCATTACCTTTTTTTTTTTTTTTTTTTTTTGATAGCATACATGTGGTGCTATGCATTATTTTTTTAATTGGGCAAAAACAAAACTAAATAAAGCAGTTAAGTATATGTTTTTCTTAAAAAGTGACATATGTTAAAAAATTTAAGGACCATGTATTTGTCCAGGTTTTATACCCAGGCAATGCCATGGATGTTTAATCTTTTTTCAGCTTTTTGCAGATGACAATTATATTATAGCAACTTGAATCTGGGGGAGGCCAAGACCAGATAAAGTCAGCCTGAGGTAGCTGGGATTAGTTTAATGCAAATGGTGGATTGGTTTGAGGGGAATGTTTTGAACCAGAGATTTCTGGTTCCTTGAAAAAGTTAATATGAATGAGAATGCAGATTTTTGGTAAAGAGGTGATAAAGGCCTTCATTATCTTCAATTAGTATTTACTGTCAGTGAAAGGAGTTATGGCCTGAGGGCTGAGTCACTGAACTTTCAGCCTGGCCTCCAAGCCCTTCACCTTCCTGCCTGCTCCAGTGTGAACTTGGCACATTTCTGTTGGATTTATTTGGCTTTCATCAGGTTCTACCTCACTTTGTGATTAAATGTATGTGCACCTTACCTCCCTCCTAAACTATAAACTTTCAAAAGGCAGGAATAATTGTTTAGATTTATGCAGCTATTAATATTATATTTGCCTACTACCTAGTGAAGTGCTTTTCAGAAAATAGGTGCCTGCTAAATGCTTAACTGGTTGTGCCACTTCCCTGCTTGGACCCCCTTTGATTCTCTATTTCTTACCAAGGGAAGGACAATTTCCTGGGATCTGGTTCCAATTAACTTCCCAGTTTTATCTTGCCTAGTTACCCTAAATGCACTCTGTGATTTAGAGAAATGTGACTGAGCTTGTCCCCAAATAGAGCGAGGATCGTCCCTCCTCCAAGTGGAGCCTAACTCAACATTGCCTTCAGAATAAAATACAAATTTTGGGAAGGCATGGAAGCTCTGCCAGCCGTAACAAGGAAGACGGTTAATCACATGGCCTCCAGAGCAAGTTCAAGTTTCAGCTCCCCTACTAGGAGCTCTGACCTTGAATAAATTACTTAACCAGGAAATGGGAATAAGAATAATACGATCTTACAGCTTGTTAGCGAGTTATTTGCTTAGCATAGTTCCGGGGCATGGGCTAAGTACTGGATATTGTCATTCTCATTTATTTAACAACTTTATGTTAATTATCTGTCCTCCCCACCACCCACCCAAGGTACAGTATTGGAGTTTGCCACCCACTAACTAGGATGATTGAAACTGTTGACTCTATGGGGGGTAGAGAAAAGGGAAGAACATCCTGCAGTGAATGAACCTTGAACTTAAAATTTAGGTTGGAATTAAAGAATGAAGGACTTTGAATACCTTGCCAAAGATTTTAAGTCTATGGTATGGCCAATGAACTTTGAGGAGTAATGACATATTTTATAGAAGATAATTTAGGTACATAATTGTTCAACCTCCTCAACCCACCAGGTATTATTCTTCTAATTCCCCAATATCTGATAATGATAATGACTATGATTATTAATAATAATTACCAATTGCTATATCCCTATTTTGTGCCATCACTGTGTTAAGTGCTTTACATTTTCATTTATTAGCTCACTAATTCACCCGTTCATTCGTTTCTTCCTTCATTCAGTCAATGAATGTTTGCTGCGCACTTGCTGGATGCCAAGCACTCTTTGAGAGATAGTGGTAAATGAGACTGACAAGATCCTTCCTTCATAAAATTTGCATCCTAGTGGGGATTCAGACAATAGATAAGGAAGCACAAACATATCGTGCCAGGCGTTATGAAAGACAGGGCTGGGCACATGTGTCATTCCCATTAGCTGTTGATATAATCAGTATCTGGACCCAACTCACGTTTTCATTTTTCTTTCCCATGACATCCGTACTCATAAGCACCATGTCTTTCAGCTCCACTGACTGTTTTCTGGATTTTTCTGTCTTTATGCCTGTGCCTATACAGTTCTGTCTAACAAATTATGCTACTGTGCATTTTTGCCTTTTGAAGGTTTGTATATCCGTTTACTACCCATTTCAAATGCCACCTCTTCCAGGAGGCTTTTTTTGGTACTCCCAGTTGGCACTAGTTTCTCCTTCCTCCATGCGGTGGGGATAGTGTCTGAACTTCACATCTAGCACTTACCTCACCTGCCTGAATATTTAATATGATTATTTGTACATATGGGTTATCTGTTTTCCTTCTCCAGCAGGCTGTCAGTGTTTGCTTTCCACCTCTGTCGTGAACATCTCTTGCCTGAAGTAACACAACTGACCTGGTACAGCCAGACTCGCTCTTCTATAATCTCTTTTCCAAACCAGGGATCTTCAATTTTCTTTTCTACTTTTTTCTCTCCAGCTAATCCCACTCATGTGTCTGAACACACAAATTGAGGATAGTTGCTTGACAGAGTGATAACTCTGCCTCACTTAAAACCTACCAGTGGTTTTCACGGTGAAGATAAAATCCAAACCCTGAGGCATGGCACACACACATACCCTTTCATAACCAAGACCAGCCTAAATCTCCAGCTTCATTTCTCATTCTCTCTCTCCCACTAGGCCCTGACTGTGTGCAACTGCTAACCAGCCACGATCTCTCCAGCTTCTGTCTAGCCTTGACACGCGTAGCTTCCGCTGCTGGAAAGACTTCTAATCTTCCAGGTCTCAATTTAGTTGGCAGCCCCTTCAGAAAGCCATCATTGATTTGTCCTAGGCTGCTTTAGGACCAAATGCTTCCTCCTGGTCAAGGTGTTTTCACTCCTTATTATAATCACGTTTGATGGTCTGCCTCTGCTGCAGGACTGTAAACTCTGTGAGGGAAGCACATCTAATGTTCACTGCTATATCGCCAGAGTCCAATTTGTGCTTGATGCACAGTAGAACCAGAATAAATATGTGTTTAGTGAGCTCTCTTTGCCCCTTACATGGTCTCTCACAACTTTTAGATGTTTTTTAAAAATGTACATGTATATACATATATATATATAACATGAAGACATACTTTTGTAAAAGAAATTCCAACAAAACAATGTTTGAATGCAAATATAGTCTCTCTTTTACCCTATCCCTAACCTTCTCTCTCTAATTCTATCTCTTCCCTGGGACGGTAACAGTTTAATGTGTATCTTTCTGTTTCTTTATTCTGTGCACACACATGCACACATGTATAATACAGCTCCCATTCCCAAATCTATATAGAAGTGTTTTAGTAAACAGAAATGGGATAATATTATAGGTGGTGTTTTGCTTCTTCTGTCTGTTTTTAAAATTCAATATATTTCAGAGATTTTTCTGTGCTCCATATAGATTTACACCTACTATCCCATTTTCAAAATAGCTATATGCATTCCATAATGAGGTTGTTTCATAGCTAATTTATTAACTCCCTATTGGTAGAATTTGTATGTTCATCTTGTGCTTACAAATGCCAATTAGTTGTAGGACAGGTTTCTAGAAATGGAATTGCTGGCTCATAGAATGTAAGCATCTTTACATTTTTTTAGTTCTCAACTATTTCTTCACATAGTTGTAAGCAGGGGTTGGGGAGTGGGTCAGATTACACATTCTCAAATATATTTAATCTGTCAACCTGGCCTTTGGCAAAATTATGATAAGGAGGAAAATTATCTTTGTATCTTTTCAATTCCCTTAGAATTATCCTCTTTTTTTCTTGTCCCCCTGTGAGACAGAATCTCACTCCGTTGCCCTAAGTAGAGTGCCATGACATCAGCCTAACTCAAACTACTGGGCTCAAGTGATCCTCCTGCCTCAGTCTCCCAAGTAGCTGGGACTATAGGTGCACACCACAACAGCCAACTAATTTTTCTATTTTTAGTAGAGACGGGGTCTTGCTCTTGCTCAGGCTGGTCTCGACTCCTGACCTCAAGCAATCCTCTTGCCTCAGCCTCCCAGAGTGCTAGCATTGAAGGCGTGAGCCACCACTCCTGGTCTAGAATTATCCTCTTCTGACCCTCCCCTCTATCCCTCTTGTCTCACCCAGTTACACCCTACCCCACCCCATATGATTGATAAATTTAGCAATTTTTAGTAATAGAAGAACATTCCTTCCTTGTGTGTCCACCACCTTCCATATTGTATTTCCGGTTTCAGTTCACAGGGCCACCAACCGGTCACACAAACAGCCCTCACACTGTAGAAACTTGGAGATCTTCCTAGACTCCTCCCTCTTTTAAACCACCCTCAGGTAATTTCCAAATCTTTTTATTCTCTCTCTAGATTCTTTGGAAATCTAGCCTAGTTCTTATCATCATCATCTCCAAATAGAGTTCCATCCACAGTTTTGGTCTTAGAGGGGCAGGTTGCCTTCTTCATATCACAGCCAGAGTAATTTTTCTAAAATATGATCTCTCATCTGTCTTTTGCTTATAACCTTTTAAAGATTCCTTCAGGACAAACCTAAGCTCCTTAAGACTCCAAGGACCTCTCTCTGGCTCTGACCTGTTTAGCCTCATTCCCAGAACACATCTCACTTATGCCCCTATCTCCAACCCCACTGGCACTTCTGTTAGTATATGCATGTGCTGTTGCTTCCTGGAAGGCAACACTGTCTTTTTATATATTCTGCTCCCACTGGCGGGAAGGTCCCTCCTTCTGACATACCTTTGTCTGCTACCTCCAGCCCATCCTCCGGGTCGCAGCCGAGATAGCACCTCCTCCATGGCCCCCTCAGGTGGGCTTAGGTGCCTGTCCCGTGTGCTCCCAGCCCATGCTGAACAGCTCTCACGCTGGCCGTTGACACATCCCTGATAACACTTTGAGTGTAATTACCTACTTGCCTGCCGACTCCTCCCTTAGACTGTAAGCCCCCTCAGGGAGAGGATTGCATAATATACATTGCCGAATACTTCATGCCTGGCTCAGTTCTTGTTGCAATACAAGTTTGTGGATTTGAGTTAATAGAGAAATGAATGAGTGAGTGAATTAGATGTTTTCCATCAGTCTGTACATTGAAACGCAGACCTACTTGTAATCATCACAACAATTTACTGGAGAGTTGGACTTAAACATATTCGAAATCCTCCCTAGCCCTTAAGGCACCCCAATAAATAAATAAACGACAAAAAAAGTTTTTTAAACCTTTTTTCTAAAAAAAAAAATTAAATGGAAAAAAACCTGCCTCCCTCAGAGCCTGTCAGTTCTGAAAGCCTGCTAAATGATTTTATTTTCCGGATGTCTTACCTCTCCGATGTTGTCTTTTCTTCTGCCATTATCTTTTGCAAATGCTTGGCTGACAGTCTTTTTCATGTTAGAAGTATTTTGAACATAATATGACTGTTTATTTAATGTCTCATGCACTTCAGAAGATAATGACCAGAAGAAGGGACTGTTTACCCATTTTTCAAGCACGGTGGCTTACTCAGCTCCAGACTTTCCAGAGAGCCTATATTAATTTGTCTTTATTTTGTCAGTTTGAAGTTAGATTAGCACTTGCTAGCTTTTATTCTTTCTTTTCTGAAATCTGATGTAAATTTGTTATCCAGTTTCCTTGGCATTTACACTTTACTTCCGTGGGTTTCACTTCCCAGATACAAATACTTTGCCAGGAAATCCGTAAGGGGGTTGTCAAGTTGTAAAAATGTAAGAATGATATTTTAGCCTCAAGATTCCAAAAGATTCATTTGGAATGGGTTGTTGCGTGAAAAGAATAAAACAAAAGATTCCAAAAGATTTTAAGGTGGCAGGTATTTGTTATGTCAAAAGTTGTTTTCCTTATGGCAATGCCGTAAGACCTAAAACATCTGTGCCTTCAGTGAGCATTTGCTGAGTGCCTATGTTCAGATGCTTGTCAGTCCTGGGGATGCAGCAAAGGATTGGAGCACTGAG
Source organism: Lepilemur ruficaudatus (assembly GCA_963574885.1). Classification (NCBI taxonomy): domain Eukaryota; kingdom Metazoa; phylum Chordata; class Mammalia; order Primates; family Lepilemuridae; genus Lepilemur; species Lepilemur ruficaudatus. The sequence continues at coordinate 2,275 of CAUYRT010044219.1, read as the reverse complement.
TTTTGTAGGGGAGACAAACTCCTCCACAAAGAACTCCAAAGATAAGATAAGTGCTCTGCTAGAGGTGTTGACAGGGCACACTCCAGCACAGCAGAAGGAGTGAGCAGTGACATGAGCCTATTCTTATACGTTTATTAGCTTTAAAACATTAATAACTTCACTTTGTAGACAATCTGTGAATTATTCCCCGTGGGATGTTTCTACTCCATCTTTTCATTTGATAGGGTCCACTGAACTCTGAGCTCTTTGAAAGATGCAACTTTTTTGTATCTTTAATGAACCATCAAGTTGCCTAAGCTTGAAACTTGCACATAGTAGGCCCACCATCAATTTTGCTGAAAGCAGGAGTCACATTAATATTAATTGTTGTCTAATAGGGGCCACCCCATTTGGCATGCAGGAAATAGAGTTCACTCCTCTGATGAGTCTGCAGTAAGGAGCCAGCTAGACATGAAATATAGGTTGGGAATGGACCTGAAGAGGTGGCACCCCCAAAAAGCTATGAACCTTTGGATTGAGAGAAAGCGAGGAAGTTCTAGAGTAGACAAGGCCAATCCAGCCTAGTCTTCTAGGGTGAGTCTTACTGTGTGAGGAAGGGGAAGAAGAGTGTGGAGGAGAGGGGATATCTCAACTCAGAAGCTTCCTCTATAACATGGGGATAGGGGTAGACAAAGTTAAAAACTGTATGGTCTTAAATCTACAACAAAGAAAAAAATCTGGCTTGTGATACAGTAAATATTTTTTATTTGCATCTGTGAGCCTCTGTATTTTTCCACATTTCCTATATTAAACTTGTACTGCTTTGATAACTGATAAATAAAAACTATTTTTTCTTTCTTTTTTGTAGTTTTGATGGCTGCAAATATTAAATAAAATCTATTTTTAAATCACCTTGATAGGCTTGGAATGATGGCTTAAAAACAAGGTGTTTTGGGTTCTGGATGAAGGAGATGTGGATAAATAATAACAAGTGTGAAAAAGAGAGTGTTTTTGGTTGCCTGAAAGCTCAGTGTGAATAAGCAGTGTGTCCAGGCTGCTGCCCAAAATGCTGATGTCATCTGGGGTATTGACAGCATGGCATCACAGACATGTGGCCTAGTTTCTTGAGGAAGTAATCAGAAATGAATGCACAAATTTATCAACAAAGATGTTCATTGTCATTTTATTTGAAAGAGTGAAAAATGGAGGTAAATTAAATGCCCCAAAATAGGGGGCTCAGAAGTAAATCATGATATAGTATGAAGCTATGAAAATTTATTTAAAGAATAATTAAATGATATGGTGAATATTTTTGTATTAATATTTTACATTAAAAAAATAAAATCAAGAGACTTTTAAGGAAAACATGCTTCTTCTTCTTTGAATGGCAGAAACAAAAGGGCGATTAACAGACGTAACATGTCCTAAGCAAGGGAGAAGACATTAGGTTTATCGTTACATGACACAAGAGGAACTCAATATATATTATTAATGGAAGTTATAATTCAAAATAAGGGTAGGCTTTTCTTGTTTTATCTTTTTTTTTTTAATTTTTAGCTATTGTACCAGCATTGTAATGGCAGTGAACATTTTCTTAAAAAGAGAAAAATATTAGCCACAATTTGATCACTTTTAATGCTTCAGCTGCTAAATTATCTTGTTATTTTTCTGGTACTTGTCAATTTGTACACACCCTTTTAGAGTGTAGTCATTGTGCAGCTCACACATGGCAGGCAGTCATGCAACTGTGATCCCCTGCCCCAAGGCAGATCTCACTAACTCATGGCTATCAGGAAACAGCCTTGGAGTCTTTTTCATCATGTCTCTGAGTAGCCACAACCAATCACAGCAAAAACAGCCAACATAGTGCCAGATACTGTTCTATGTGCTTTGCTGATACAAAGTCCTTTAGTTTGGTTTTAACAACTTTGTAAACTTGGTACTGTTATTATCCCAGTTTTACAGGTGAGAAAGTAGAGACCTAGAAAGGTTAAGTCATTTTGCCCAGTTGATAGCATTTGGCAAGGGAGTTGCAACTTTTCAGTCATCTTACTATAGATTTTATTAAACATTATTTTATTTTATTTTTTTAATTTATTTTTATTTTTTTTTGAGACAGAGTCTCACTCTGTTGCCCGGGCTAGAGTGCCGTGGTGTCAGCCTAGCTCACAGCAACCTCAAACTCCTGGGCTCAAGCAATCCTACTGCCTCAGCCTCCCGAGTAGCTGGGACTACAGGCATGTGCCACCATGCCCGGCTAATTTTTTCTATATATATTTTTAGTTGGCCAATTAAT
>CAUYRT010044218.1:0-20119 GCA_963574885.1 Lepilemur ruficaudatus | reverse complement strand
GACGCACTGTGTTCTTACTCTTGTCAGCCCTGAGTGGTGGCTTTGTTTCAGGCTGATCCATCGCCTGAGGTTCTACAGACTCCATTGTATTTGAGGGTTGTAGAGCCCAGCAAAAGAGGAAACGACTATTTTTTTTTTTTTCCCGGACAGAGTCTCACTCTGTTGTCCAAGCTAGAGTGCCATGGCATCAGCCGAACTCACAGCAACCTCAACCTCCTGGGCTCAAGCAATCCTTCTGCCTCAGCCTCCCGAGTAGCTGGGACTACAGGCATGCGCCACCATGTCCGGCTAATTTTTATTTTTAGTAGAGAGAGGGTCTAACTCTTGTTCAGGCTGGTCTCAACCTCCTGATCTCAAGCAATCCTCCCACCTTGGCCTCCCAGGGTGCTAGGATTATAGGCGCGAGCCTCCATGTCCGGCTACAAAATGATAGTTAGAACAAATTTTGACTTCTTGGCTCCTGCATTTGTCATTTTGTTGTCTTGGGACAGTCACTTAGTCCTCTAGGGTCTCAGTTGTCCAGTCTGTGAAAGGGGTACTCCAGGCTTACAGGGCACGGAGTGCCCAGTGCAAGGCCTGACCATGGTGCCACTGTCCCCCTGCCTTGTCCCACTGTGCCCCAGGGACTCACCCACCTCCCTCCAGCGCCCCAACACCACCACACTTTCCATTTCCATCTCTCCAGAATGAGCAGTTTCCCTTCTTTTCTTAATTGAGGACGTGCCCATCCCACCCTTGGGTGTCTGCTTTCCCCTCTCTTGACTCCCAGCTTCCTCCTTCTCTCCTGTGATGTGGTCACCAGAACTGCGAGTTCCAGGTCCAGGGACCACACTTTCATACAAGGATGGTGCAATGTCTGGGTCATCACAGAGACTCATAAAGGGACCTAGATCCTTTAGTCAGATTATGGTTGGTCACTCAGACCCTACCATTTAATGTTTTGCAAGTAAGCATTTTCATTGGCATTTTTTAATAACCAAAGGAATTCATGCTCATTGTAAAAAGAAAAAAAAGTACAGAAACATAAAGAATAAAACGTCAGAGTGTCTAATGGGAAATGGCCTGAAGAACAGGAGATGGCTTTGTAAGGGAATAAGTCTGATGATACCCAGGCAACAGTGTGAATGGCCACCTCCTCTAAGCAGCCCCTGAGATGTCCCTACACATGTTCCTGGGGTGGGAACTGTCTGCCCACCTATCATCAGAGATGAAAGCGGTGCCAGGCATGAGTGCAGACCATGGTCACCAGGACTGAGCCCCAGTGCCTCCCGTGGGGAGCAGGAAGCCCTGAGTGCTGTGGGGAAGGTGAGACCTGCAGCAGGGGAGCCTCTCCTGGAGGAGAAGAAACACCTGGAAAGTTACCCAGAGGGGAGGACAAGGGTGGAAAGCTCATGTGAGATGACAAAAAGACTGTCTCGGGGAGCTCCCCACACACTGACAGCAGTAGCACGAGAGAGCCAGACAGCCTTGGTTCTAGGAGCGCTTCCCTCCTGGAATTTACCTGCTGCTGTGAGATCTGGGGGACCACCCAGTGCGGGCTGCAGACACTGGGCCAGACAACCCTAAGCCCTGCATGGGAGGCCGCGGGGGAAGGATTTGAACCCCTCGAACCATTCAAAATCCATGAGAACTGGGGCACCGTGCCAGCAGAGCTTCCTGGCCCTGGTCTGTGCAGGTGACAGAGCAGGGGGTGCTTCTGTGCCCTGATGGGCTTCAGAGTCCCCACCCACACTGGCTGTTGTCTGGCCTCTCCCCATGCCTCTGCCCGCAACTCCCCCACCAGGGAGGAGGGCGGCAGCAGCCCTGAAATCCAGCTCTGCACACCACGGATCGCGGGTCTGTGTTGCAGCGAAGGGCACTCAAACGATCAGCAAATGTTTTGGGAAAAAGTAACATCTTCCATCCATCACTGATTGTCCCTGACTTAGGAGGATTTTTATTGTTAAAACTGAAACCAAGTTGATGGTGAAGGGGGCGTGGGGACACAGCAAGGTCTTTGGGAGTCCACAGAGGAGGGGGAGGCGTCCGACTGACAGAGGAAGCCACAGGCAGGGGCAGGTCTCCGCCACTGGCCCAAGGCTCACAGCTCCTGCTGCCCTCAGGGCTTAAGGCTGAGGGGAAGAGGAGGAACAGAGAGAACAAGAGAGCTGCCCTCTCTGTCACCAAGGAGGCCCCCTCTGCTGTGGCCTTGCTCTGCCCATGACGGGGAGATGGGGATGGACACCACGTGCCCCCTCCACCCCCAAATGTGCACAGCAGCAAAGCCTCTTGGCCAGAACACACGTATTATCTATGGAGCCCTCTGGAAGCGCCAGGCTAGCTTAATGCACTTTTACTTTCAGTGTGACTTTTTGAAGACACAAATTAGTTATTTAGTTGGGAAAAAACCCAAACCCAACAGCCTGAGCCTTCCGAGCCTGGTTTGTGCAATGGCAGTGTGTGTGACGACCACCATCACATGCCATCTCCAGACCCGGCTGTGCCCTGAACCTCCGCCACGGCCCGCCGCCACACACTCTGCACGGCGAGGTCTGAGGATGATGGGCGCGGGGCAGCCCCGTGAGCTCGCCGCTGCCTGCAAAATGCACGTGGGGGCTGCGTACACTTCCTCCCAGTGTCTGGCAGGGGCCAGCGGCTGCCCACAACCCTCTCGTGTGTCCTCGTCTGGAATCTAATGCTCGAAAAATGCAGTCTTTCTGTCTTCCACAGCTCAGGGAAGAAGCTTCTGTGCTCTGCCCACACCACCTGCCATGCTGCTAGTGGCCCCGGGTGGCCAGGGGCTCAAGGTGACCTCTGGGGAGAGCATGGGCTGCACTTACCCCCCGCCCGTGCCGCCGTTCTTGCTGAAGTGCGTGCGCGGCTCGCTGGAGGCCAGCTTCAGCAGCTCCGTCCACTCTCGCTCCCACTCCTCCTCCGTGTACACCAGCCCTGACTGGCACAAAGGGCAGTGGCAGGAGGTGGGGATGGGCCCAGCGGCGCTGCCCCGTGTCCTCACCCTCCCACCAAGGTGGGCCTGGGCCACCTGCGCCGACTGTCTGGCTTGGTCCAAGCCCCACCAGCGCCCAGGCTGGGCACATGTGTCAGTGGCCACTGCCTCCCTGCTCCTTGCTGTGGATAATGTATTTTCAGAAACCCCAAAATTGGTGGCTGGGTGGTTGTTGGGAGTCCACCCACCAACAAAGGTCATTCCCATGGTGTGGGATACAACCAACATTCCTGGGCATGCACGTAACGCAGGGCTTGCCATTAAAAAGTTGACAGGGATAACGGGCCAGTTTCAATCAGAAAGCAGACAGAGTCTTTTTTTAGGAGGGCAAAGTGCTCTAATGTTCACCATGGCCAGGGACGACTGGGATTTTCTTTGGACTGAGCTCACGGCTGGGGCCGTGGGTTATACAGACAGCGGGGGACCATGCAATTCATCGTCGAGGCTGGGGCACTTTGGGGAGTGAAGGCGGATGGGTTTCATAATTATACTTCAAGGAGGTGTGGGTGGACATGTGGTCACAGTCTGCTGGGGCCGTGCTATTGTGACAGGGATCCTCTTCCATGGGCCAAAGTGTGGAAATGTGGGCTTAGACTTGGGGCCAGGCTCTGGATTCCACCAGGGCCTGAGGCTGTGCCTGGCGTGGGTCCCGGGCTCTGGCCATGCCAGCAGGTACCAACCTCCTTGTTCTGCTGCGTCTGCTGCCACCTCCACCTCCGCTTCAGGGCTTCCCTCTCAGCCCCCGTCCGCATCATGGTGTAGAGAGCTTTCCGCAACACCAGGTCCCGGTCGTGAAAACCCCACATTCCTGCAGATGGAGGCCATGGGGAGCAGAGGAGAGAAAGGACATGAGGAGGGGACAAGCTAGAGGTGACTCAAACCACCCTGACCCATTGGGCTGGCCTCCCGTGTCTGCACGCACAAAGTTGCCTCCTTAATCAGCTGTTCCATTTTCGTCATTAGCTCATAATTCCCCTCCGTCCTTTTTCCTGAGGGACCTAATGGTCACTGTCTAGGTCTTGCACTCGGGTGGGAGACTGCCCAGGGGGATAAGTTTGTGATGTGTCCTCACATAGGGATATTAGCATCCCGGCTTCTCCAGGCCACATCTGATATCTGTAGCCTTGGGGCATCTCAGCTTCCTGACAAGCAGAGCGTCAGCGGGCACCACTGCACACATATGGCCTGAGAGAGCACACCTGCTTCCCAGTGAGACAGCCTCACCCATGCTGGGTGTTGAGGGCACATAAAGACAAACTAGCTGAGCATGCGCCCTGGGCGGCTCAGACGAGGTCAAGAAACCCAGCCCATGGGAGCAGCACCAAAGAGAGGCAGTCCTGGCCACAGGGAACTCATTCATTCACTCATTTTTCAAGGTGCAGAGAATATGCATGGCAGCGACCAGGACACACTAAGTTCCTAAAATCTCATGGAACACACATTGTGGCAAAGTGGGAAGTGAGTCAGCCATGACGTTAGCACATCGTGTACGATGTCAGGAGAGCTGAAGCAGGCAGAGAGCGCGCAGTGGTGGGTGTATGTTACAGTGTAAATGGAGATGTCATCAGCTGGAGCGAAGGTCCCAATGTCTGACAGAGGGAGCCGAGTGGCTGTCCCAGGCACAGGGAAAGGCCAGGACAGGCCCAGAGGGGCAGCCCATGGGGTGTACTTGAGACAAGGCAAGAAGGAACAGGGGCTAGGGCCGGGATCAGGGGCTAGAGCCAGGCAGGGAGTGAAGGGTGCGCTTGTTGGGAGCCTCAGGAAAGATTTCAGAAGAGGAGAGGTGTGAGCTGACTGATGTTTGTAAAGGCTCCCGCTGACTGTGCGTCCCTGGACATGCAATCACCAAGGACTGCCGCAGGCTTTCTAGCAAGCAAGGCTTTGCCTTTTTGTACAGGATGGATGGGGGTGTGTGGCCACCACTGCTCCTTGCTCATCCTCAGGCCTGTGTCAGCTGCCTCCTGGGACTCCCCAGGCAGTCTCGGCTCCTGTAGAGAGGGGCTCTTGGTCCCACACATGTCTGCCTACAAGCCTGGCTCGAGGATTACCGTCGTCATTTCTGTGTGTGCCCCCAACCCTAGCTCAACGGCAGGCCTGGGCAGCAGGTTTCCAATGAGCACTGCTGGTGAATGTCACACGGCTGCTTTGGGCAGTCGTGGTCCTGTGGAGTTTAGCTACGTGAGCACAGAATGAAAACAAAGCACTGGGATAAAAGGAACAACTGGTGATGAGCCCTAGGCTCACTGCCTCGCGGGGGACTCTCAGAGGAGCCCTGGGGAGTCGCTGCCCAGCCTCCCTGCAGGTGGAGCGAGTCCAGCCTGAGGGAGGCTCTCCCTTTCCAGGCAGGCCTGGGGGCCCACTGTGCTCACGGGGGAAAAACCTGCCATCAGAGGACACCACAGTAAGGTGTGGATTTGCCCACCTGTGGTGCTGACGGGGACAGTGACTCTACATGCTGCCGTATCTCAAGGACAAAGGAACATCCACATCCGAGCAACGAGGCTGCTGTTTGATACACACGAGAGATTTCTCCTTTTGGTAAAATACGTTCAATGATAGGAGAATAGTTAGTATTAACTATTATGATGAAATACAACCTAACTACGAAACCTAACTACTAAAATCATGTGTTTGGAGCATAATAGCATGGAAAATTCTGAATTAAATTTTGAAGGGAAAATGTTGGATTCAAACAGTGGACACAGGAAGATCATCATTTCACTCGAAGAACAGACCGAAGAGTGGAGGACAACACACCACACTGTTAAAGTGGCCATAGCTGGGTGGTGAAATTACTGATTTTCATGTTCTCACCATGATGAATGTGGAGTATTTTCACAGTGCCAATGAGCAGAGTGTGCTCACTGTGACGCGGGGAGGGAGCAGGTGCGGGTCAAGCCTGTGAAAGGTTCCTCTTGCTCTTGGTCTGCAGCCTCCTCTAGGTGCTGCTGGGCCCTTCCCAGACCTGGGAAAGCCCTTTATTGTCTCATCTTGGTCCAAAGAAGGTTCTAGGGGCTCGCCCTTGCTCTGGATCACGTTTGCCCGGGGAAGCGTATTTTACCGACAAGGACCACATTCCTGTCTGAGGGTCCTGTCTCCTGGAAAGACTCTACCCTCCAGGGCTGATGAGGAACAACTGGCCCTGATGTCGGGAACACTGGCGCAAACTCAAACTCACCTGTCAAAACGGATTCAGCCTTGAATCTGTGAGGCTGGGCCCAGAAAAGGATAACTGAGCTTGCAGAAAATCTGTGACCTTCAGTCATCCAAATATTGCCAGCCACACGTGCTGGTGCAGCTTTTTGCGAGCAGGAAGCTCACGGCTCTATCGGAAGAGGTTGCTAACTCTCTGCTGTCTATTTTAACTGTGCTGATTCCCCCGTGATTCACCCAAGCAGTACCTATGTCTGTCATTCCGGGCTCTGAGGCGCTCCTCTGGGAATCCCCCGCCCAGAGCTCATAACCAGTTGTTCCTTTTCAGCTCAAGCCAACTATTGACAGCTGTCATCACGGTGGCTCCGCATCTTCCCAAGCTCATGTACCACTCTCCAAACTTCCTGCTTGAGCCTCCCCTAGCTCAGCCCTGCCTCCAAACGCCTTGTGCATTCCTGCCTCTACGCTTTATCCGTGTGGTCTCCCCACCTGGAATGTCTTCTCTTCTATTAAGTTCTTCAAATCTCAGTAAAGATCCCACCTCCTCCAGAAATTCCTCTTTGCTTGCTCCAGGCCACGATTTCTAATTCCCAACCCTGAAGCTCAAGTTCAAGGCCTCCACCTATCATGACAGGTCTCTTCTCCTGCGTGTTCTGTCTTTCTACCAAGTGTGAGCTACTTGACAAAATAGGTCAGGACTGTTGGGCTCCATGTCTTAGGGACTCTTCCAGATGACAGTGACATAGGTGGCCCTACTTTGCATACATATGCCCTTTAATAATGCATTGAGCAGGCCTGGAGCCCTGCCACCCTCTGTCTGTGCTGCGGAGCTTACCCAGCGAGGCGGCATGTAAAAGGCAGTTCCCATCCCCTGTCGTGGCCAAAGGAAGAAGCCGTTTACAGCTCGTGCACACAGTGGACCACCAGTTCAGGCGACCTGGAACAGAAGCTCCCTTTAGAATAGAATCCCAGAAAAGGCAGGAACCATTGCAAGTGTATTTGCTAAGTAGGTACAAACACTGGTGAAATATTTTCTAGAGGATTTCAGTAGAAACGTCGAACATTATGGCTACTTTTTCTCAAATAAAATATAGATTTATTTTTGCCCCTAAGATAAGAAATGGCCAAATCCTCCCATCACCTAGCAAGAGGATTAAGAAACTCAAAACCAAAGCCTTTGTTCCTTGGATCTGGGAACATATTTTACACAAATTATAAAGTTTCTCTTTAATTTCCTTGAGCACAGTTTCTCTTCCTGAAAGTAATTTTTTTCTTCAATTATCCTTTTTTTGATGCATACATACCTTTGAAAGTATGTTTTATATTTTATTTAATACATCAAAACCATTATAGCTACTTAGGTGTAGTCATGTTAAATTTCATTAATGGCTACCCTAGAGACTTCTGGGAAGATAGAATAGAGGTAGTTTTCCCCATTCCTCCTCCTAAGTACAACTAAAAGCTCTAGACATTATGTACAAAATAATATAAAAAAACTCGGAAAAGTGGAAAGAAGGTGGCAGACTGGCTAGGGACCTCAGGACCTGAGGAACAGCATAATGGTAGGTTCTCTGGATTTCTTGTATAGCTCAAAAATAGGATAGAGAGAACAGAATAAAAATAAAGGTAGAATGTAAGAATTACCCAATTTGATACTGGAGAGACAGGCAACCTAGAAAAAACAATGAGAGCAGACAGGAAAAAAAAAAAAGAAAAAAAGGAAAAGGAAAAGCATGTTCCCTCTAGACAGAATACCAGGAAAGGGGCAGCTAAGCAAGATTGTAACTGCTTAGACATTAACCACTCTATTCCAGCCAAACACCACATGGGAATCCAAATTAAAAAATATAATACCATTTACAATCACTCAAAATTTAAATACTCAGGTATAGATCTAACATAACATGTTCAATATTTGTATACTGAAAACTATAAAATGCTGATGAAATAAATCAAAGATTTAAACAAATGGACATACCATGTTCATGGATTAGAAGACTCTTAACATAGTAAAGATATAAATTCTCTCCAAATTGATCCATGAATTAAATGCAATCCCTATCAAAACTGTAGCAAGTTTTTTTTTTGTAAAAAGGAAATGATTACCAATCTAGAATTCCGTACCTTAGGTAAATAAAAACAGATAATTTTTTTTACCATTAGACCTGCAGTGAAAATATTAAAGCCAGAAGAAAAATGATCCTGAAAGGAAACATAGTAAACAAAAGGAATAAAGAAATTTGAAAGGGCAAATATATTGGTAAATATAAATAAATATTGACTGCTTAAAGCAGTATTAGTAGTGTCTTTTGGAGATTAAATTATATGTGGAAGTAAAACATGTGATAGCAATAGCACAAAATATGGGAGTATGTAATAAATGACACAAATTCTAACATCTTTATATTGACCAGGAAGAGGTAAAAGCCAACTTAAGGTAAATTCTAATAACTTGAAGATGCATTTTGCAAACTGTAGGGTAATCACTGAAATCAAACAAGTTAATAGAAGGGATAACAGAATGATAAACATCCTTAGATAACTCAAAAGAGTACGAGAGAGGAAAAAAGAAACACAACAACATCAACAGAAAGAAACAAGATAATAGATTTATGTTTAAACCAAGATAATAGGTTTAAACCAAAATATACTGGTATTTATACTAAGTGTAAATGAATTACATACTCCAATTAAAAGAGAAAAAGTTTCATTTATGCATGATGAATAAGTTCTGAAGATCCAATGTGTATAACATGGTGACTACAGCTAATACTATATTGTATACTCAAAATTTGCTAAGAGAGTAGATCTCAAATGTTCTTATCACACACATCACGATGTGAGGTAATGGTTATGTTAACTAGCTTAACTGTAGTAATAATTTCACAATGTATATCAAAGCATCATGTTATATACCATAAATATAAACAATTTTTATTTGCATATTTATATAATTTAATTATATCTCTTATATCTGGAAAAAATAAATAAAAATAAATAAAAATTGAAAATGTTACAAGTACATGAAAAAAGAGATAAGGATCGTCAGCCTTGCTTATAAAACAACTATATGCTGCTGACAAGAGACATCTAAATATAATGACACAGAAATTTAACAGTGACTATATAGGTAGAAAAAGATACACCATTCAAAAACTAAGCAAAAGTAATGCTGGTGAGGTTCTATTGATATTGGATGAAAATGACATTATTAAAGAATTACTGATAACAGTTGATAACTGATAGCTATAACTAATCAATTCATTTGGAAAATATAACAATACTAAATTTGTATGCACCTAAAATTTAGCCTAAGAACGTATAAAACAAATATTGACAGGATCTGAAGAGAAATAGATAAATCCACAATTAAAATTGGAGATTTTAACAGAAATCTCTTAATAAATGATAGAATTAACAGAACAAAAAAAAACCCAGTAGAGATTAAACATAATGAAAGACTGTGACCCAACTGACATATATACAACACTGTACCTATGAGCCACAGAATAAATATATGTTCTTTTCAAATCACATGGAAAAATTTTCCTAAATTGACCACATGATGGGGCCATAAAGAAAGTGTCAAAAAATTACAAAAGATTTGAAATCATTTGGAGTATGTACTCTGACCACAGTAAAAATAAGCTAGAAATCAATGAGAGATAACTAAAAAAGCAGAAAAGCCTCCATATATTGGAAATTATGTAGCATCCTTCAAAGAACTCATGAATCAAAGAAGTCACACAGGAAATTAGGATATATTTTGAACTGAATGATAATAAATATGAGTTATCAAAATGTGTGGGATATAATAAAACCATACTGATAGGAAAGCTTAAATAATAGTTTTAAATGCATACATTAAAAAAGAAAAAAGGCTGGAAAATAAATGTTGCAAATGTCCACAAAGCTAGCAACAGCAATTTAACCTAAAAAATGTAGGCTGAAGTAGAAAAGGAATCAGTGGTATAGAAAACAAACATAAATTGTGAAAATCAGAGCCAAAAGTTGGTCCTCTGAAAAAAGTAACACAACTGTTACTCTTAACAAGACTTACCAGAAAAAGAGAGAGAACAAGTTTTCAATATCACGTATGAAAAAGGAAACATCACTACATTTTCTACAGACATTAAATATAATCTATATATAAACATAGTATGTATCTTATATATTATTGTGTGACAATACATTTGAAAATGTTAAATAACATGGACAAATTTCTTAAAAAACACAATTCACCAAAACGGATTGAAGGACAACTAGAAAATACATATTTCTCTCTATCCTTTAAAGAAACTGAATTCATAATTAAAAACCTTGCCCCCAAAGAAAACTCCAGACCCAAATAGCTTTATCTCCAAACTTCTCCACACATTGAAGGAAAGAACACAGAATAGAAAATCTGACAACGTTCCCCAACTTGTTTTGTGAGTCCTGCACAACTTTGATACCAAAGCCAGCCAGGGACATTACAGGAAAGGAAGATTACAAGTCAGTCTCTCTCATTAATAAACATGACAACAATTATAAACAAAATTGCTAAATAGAAAATATTTAGCGCATAAATCCAGCAGTACATTAAACAATCACCACATTGCCAACATTAAAGTTGGATTTATTCCAGGGATGGGAATTGGATTAACATTCAAAAATAATCCATTGCAGTCTCCTGCTTCCAGGAGTGATGGAGTAGCCGAGGGCAATCCTGCCCCTCTGCCTATGAGAAAAGTGATCAAACACAGCAATCATCTTTGGAAGGGCAGCTAAAAGCTGCGGAGGCACTGAGAACTACAGGGGCTAAGAAACTAGAGATTGTAGCTCTGGCTTGGGCAAGGAAGACAAAGGCATTATATGTAACCAAAATGTTTGTACCCCCATAACATTCCGAAATTAAAAAAAAAATAAAAAGAAAAACCTCGGAGAGGTGAGCCAGCACCTGTAGCTGCTTTTACCCTGGGGGTATCTGCAAAATCTAAGTAGGAGCGAGAGGCTGAGAACACAGTACAAAGGCAGGTGCAAAGCCTGGTGGAGAGAATTCTCCACTTCAAGGAGAGAATCCAGAAAAGCTTTCAGCAGACTTGGGGGGCCTTAAACACATTTTATCTGGCTTTTTCCTGAGGTCCTTTGCTGAATACAGGGTGAGTGGCTAAAGTCTTGGAAAGTGTAGCAGAGTTTGTGCTCATAGGGAGGGTGCACAGAGCAAGCTCTTGTATGAACATAGAGATGGTGTCTGTGTAGAAGGGGGAAGGTTTGTTCGCTATCCACTAAAACAAGATAACGTCTCCCTCCAGGACAAAGGTCGGCAGGTTTGCTTGCAGCCCATTATAAAAGCTGAGGGTTTCATAAGCTCGAGTTTCCTAAGCTGTGACACAAACTCTCTGAAGGCCCAATATCTTCCTGCTCCTACATCTGCATCAACCCCATGAGATCTGGGGAGCAAGAGGAATGGACATGAGAATGAATGAAGCTAATACTGCCTGCCGTGCTGTGAGCAATAAAGTCCTTTGTCTCGGAGGAGTCTTGTGTCTTCTTCCAGTGTCCACGCAGCCGTGGCAGGCTAACTAGTTAGTCTGAAAGCAGAGTAAGATTTCAGACCTTTCACAGTTCTTGGCAGTTTCTGTAGATGAGGATGGGATGCTGACAGGGACGGGCTTTCTGAAAGAGAAAGGACGTGGGACCTCTCGGGTTAGGTTAGGGGCTAGAAGAAGATCCCCTGGGATCCTGTAGCAGATATTCTCACCCAAGTGGTGAGCAAAGGGGCAGTGAATAAGGACCCCACTGTCCCGTCCTTTAACGAGAGTTTAGAGGCTGAGCAGTGAGAGGTAGGACTGAAACAAGCCACCCAGATAGACAGTGCTCATTGTTCACTCTCCTCCCATGTGAGAAGGCTCAAGAGGTTACCCCAGCGCTGATATAGCGCTTTGGGTGGACGAAACACATCGGAAGTTTATTTGTTTCAGCAGTGAGCAGCCAGTGGGCTTCTCAAAAGTGAGAGTAATGAGCCCTGCTTACCAGCTGGGAGCTGCCCCCTTCCTTGGCAGCCCCTGACCCTTTCTTCTCCTCTACCCCAACATAAGCTGACCTAATGCTTAAAGGTCATTAGGGATGGGGCCCAGGTGTCCCTGCTCTAAGAGGGACCAAAGTCCACATGTACCCATCCAAGAGTGCCAGGGGACTGCATTGAGGGGAGGGACTCACACTTCTGTGGTCTCATTGGATAAAGACACTCATATCCCAATCCTACCCAGTTATGGGAAAAGGGGCATCCAAGCTCCACTGATGGGGTTCGGGCAGGATTCACAGTAGAAAATAGAAGCTAATGTGACCTTGTGTGTGTTGCCTTTTGGCCAATGCAATGTACTCTTGTTGCTGTTTGTACGGCTGAACGTACCGCGGGAACTCAGGTATTATAGGCAGGTACGTCTCGTCCCTTAAGTTCCAGGGGCATTCTCATGATCGAGAAGAGCTGTGTGTAGAAAAGAGTTAGGGGGCAGTGCTTCTCAATACATGCCACCAGCAGAGGGGTCAAGATTTAGTGTGAGCAACTCTACCCTTGGATGTCCAAACTGTCACTTTGTAGATTGCGTCCTGTTGGTTGGCAAGTCAAAAGCATCAGTCTCAGGGGCCCTAACTACAGTGGTATCACATCTTTGACATCTGGGGTGGCTGATAAACACCAACAAAATTCAGGGACTGTTGGCCAAGTCTTGGGACAATGTGGGTGGATTGACAGTGCTTAAGCCCTCTGACAGTCAAAAAAACCCCTGCTGTCTCTTTGCTCCCTCACCCCCAAAAGGTGCCTCACTTGGGCATTATATTGGTCCTTGATGTCAGCAGCCTGCAAATCAGCATCCTTTGAGTGGAGCCAGACCACCAGGACTCATTGGCAGCTACCCAGAAAGCTCTGGCACTTTTTTTTTTACACCTTTGAGGCCCTATGTCCCTTGTGACCCTTGTGAGCTACAAATGTCTGTGACTGATGGTTTTGCCGATTGGATCCTCTGGTAGAGGGAGGCAGCCTCCACCCAGAGGTGCCCCTTGGAGTTTCAGGCTTGTTCATCTCCCTGACATGGCTACTAAGTTCATCCCCCTTGAAAAGCAGCACTTACCTAGCTAATGGGCCCTTATTGAAACTAAATGCCTGGCCATGGAGGCCTGGTGACTCAGCCTCTGTGACTAACAAGATGGGAAGGGCCCACCAATCATTTGTCATTTGTCAAATAGAAATGTTGTATCCAAGAATACAGCTGGTGTGGTCCCAGCAGCATCTTGGGGTTTACACAAAGTGGGAGCTAACCCCTTTGGGCAACTTTATCCCCCACTCTGACACCACTGGCTGTGTGGGGCCCTGATGCACTGAGTCCCCTAAGTGCCTGGGCCTGGTTCACTGATGCTTCGGCTGAGCTGAAACCGGGTGGTGTCGCTAGGCTGTGGCAGCTGTTCAGCCTCAGTGCCAGCTCTGCACAGCTGAAAGTGAACCCAGTTGCTGTGTTCACTGGGCAGGACTCAAGGCTATTCTCATATCTCTGGCCAATACTTCCCTTGAGGAAGCTTATTATAATCTTGCTGACCACTGGGCTGTTGCCAATGGCCTAGCAATTTGATTTACCATTTGGAAAACTACAGTCTGGTACATTAAAGATACCGCTGTGATCTGAGAGGTCAAAATAGATTCCCCTTTTTCAACTAAGATGGATCCTTAGGTTAAGGAAGCAAAAGCTATGGCCAAGAGATCACGGCTCAGCAACCGCTAAATTCCTATGACTACAAGAAAAACCTCACCCTCGCTAAACTCCCTAACAATAGGAGTTATTAGGCAAATTGTCAGACCCTTCCTAATTCTGATTTACAGCACAGATCACCACAACTGAGATTAACAGAGGACCAGCCTTACAAACATCCTTTTCTAACAGGCAATCAAGCAATCGCAGACCTTCACCCAGTTTCAGCCAGTTTGCCAGCTTACAGAGACTGTGCACAAACTGCCTTTGTGTCCTATAGTTCAGCTTTTGACATGAAGAGCCAAATTCCACCCATTTTAATGCTAAAACCCCTCCCCAAAGTGAACACGGGATATGTGCTACATACGTGCATGGCTACGTTGTGTATGTGCTCGACCCCTCATCCACACGCATAGTTTTCCCCTTGAACTTGCTGATTGTGTATGACTCTGGGTGTGATACGGACCCTGTGAGGCATGAAACCCCACCTGCCCTTTCCCTCTTTGAAGAGAGAGTACCTTCAGTCCATGCCAGAGACTATCTCTTCCCAGTAGGCAAACTGACATCACCAGTTAAGCTCTCTTTTCTACTATTTAGCCATCCTGGTGGTCTTTTGGATGATACCCCTCTTTGGGGCCACAAAATGTGACAGCAAATCTTAGCCCCTGATCAAACTGTCTGGGTCACTCACATTGATGACCATGGTGAGGGCCCATCCTTTGATGAGACTGAGTGGAATCAAGTGGTCTGTGGAGCCTGTACCCCCACAGACTGTCACCACTGCTGCCTGGAGCCCTCCCTGGCTGCACACGGCAATGCTCCCACCACCCGGAGTGGCTGGAGTAAAGGACTCCGAGTGCTGGCACAGAGGCTGCCGTTGTAGGCCACACCTGTGCTGGCTCATTTGTGACATGGTGGAGGAGGATGCAGTGCTTGGGACGCTGCTTCTGTCTGCTCCGGAAAGACTGACTTTGGGGCTATTGGCACTGCCTCCCCACTGTCGACACTTTCGGGTAACAGAGTTGCAGTTCTGGTCCCTCAGTTAACTCTGGTCGTATGTTGTGACCCTTGGAAGAAATCTGTGCCATGTTTTTGGCTTTCTGGGCCATCCTCTGTCTGACAGTGGTGTGCATTTTACCAAAAAGCCACTCAGCCAGGGCTGGCAGTGGAGATTGTCAGTGGCCTTTCCAGGGTCTGTAGCACCCACAGGCACCAGGTAGAGCTAAGTGTTGGGGTGGCCTTCTGAATAATAGACTCAAAATGAATTCTGACTCTACCTCCTGCAGCTCCTCCTGGTGTGTAATTATCTTAGTCCGTTCAGGCTGCTGTAACAAAATGTCACAGACCGGGTGGCTACAACTGTCGTTTCCCCCACACAGTTGTGAAGTCTGGGTGTACCACATCAAGGGGCTGGCAGACTTGGTTTCTTCTGGCTTGTATATGGCCAGCTTCTCACTATGTCCTCAAGGCATGGAGAAAGGACGGGCTCTGGTGTCTCTTCTTCTTGTAAAGACACTAATCCCATCATGGGGTCCCACTCTCATAACCTCATCTAAACCCAATCACCTCCCAAAGGCCTCATCTCTTAATACCATCCTATTTGGGGTTAGGGTTTCAATATGTGAATTTTGTAGGGACAAATATCCCATCTATAACAGTACCTCATAAGGCAGTTTTTTCACTGAATGTGGCTGTCCCAGAAAGGGACCATCCCCTTTCATCTGTTTCCTAGGTAATGAACAAGATGAACCCTACAAGAGTAGGGGTTACCTAGACATGTTTTAAAAATTCAAATTCTACCTTGACCATTTCTGGCCACATTGTTTCTTTCTTTTGCCTAATGACAACCCCATGTTGGCCTATTTGGTACACCCTCCAGGAGACAGTCCAGCTGAAAGGGAGATTACGGGATTTGGAATTAATTATGATTCAGTTTTACAAAAAATAGCAACATTTGAACAGATGATGGTCAAGGATTTTCCAAATTTGATGAAAGACAGAGATTTTAGAAGGTCTGTAAACGCTTACAAGAGTAAATGCAAAGCAAAACATACCAAAGCATAGAGTAAAATTGTTGACAATTAAAGAGAAACTCTTAAAAGCAGAGAAAAAATATTATATATAAAGTGGAACACTAAGACAGAAGTCTACACACAATGGAATGCAAACATTCAAGTGTGGAGAGAAAAAAACTCCAATCTAGAATTCTATATGCAGCAAAATTATCCTTCAAAAATGAAACTGCTAGAAATACAAGGCAACTTCTCAATCTGATACAGGTGTCTTATGAAAACCCTCTAGCTAACATGATACTTAATGGTGAGGTGCTAAATGCTTCAACCTAAGGCAGGAAGCACTACAATACTGATGAAGTCTGAGCCAGTGCAATATGAAGAAGAAATAAAAGGTGTAAAGATGAGAAATGAATGAGTGAAACTGTATTTATTAGTAGACGGCATGATTTTATGCAGAAAATACTTAGGAATCTACCAGAAAACTCCTAGCCCTGTAAGTGAATTTAAATTTAGCAAGATCTCAGGACACAAGATCAATATACAAATATTACTTGTATTTCCATATACTAGCAAGAAACAATTAAAATAATGAAATTAAAACCATAAAATATTTAGGCATACATTTCATGAAAGATATGTGATATCTAAACTGAAAATTATAAAACATTCCTGACAAAATATAAAGAAGATTTGAATAAGTGGAGAGATTTATCATGTATATAGATTGGACTCCTTATTGATGTGATATCAAATTATTCCCAAATTAATCTATAGACTTAACCCCAATCAAATCCCAGAGGTTACTTTTTAAGAAATTAATAAACTGATTCTAAATTTATATGGATTGTTGAGAAATATGATTGAGAAATTGAGATGTGGCTCATAAGATCATTATTTTATTGCATCATCCAATATTGCCATATTAAAGACAGAAACAGGAATTTGCAGGGTTTTGCCATGAAGGAATATGTGAACTCTTTAGTTTGCTTACCAAGGGCTGCCTCTGCCTTGGGAGGGCTCTCAAAGCTCTGGTAGGGATGTATTCCAGGAAGGCTTCCTGGTTATCTCAGAATCTGTGAGCCTTCCTGTTTCTTGAAAGGTAAGACAGGGTAAATATCTGGCTCACAGGATGGGAGCCAGAGACAATGAGTGCCCTTTGCCCAGAGGTGCACCCCTGTGGTTATAAACAACTTGTTTTGTAGAGATGGACTTCCTGCTCTCTACTGACTGTCTGCCTTAAGTCCACAATAACTAGATCAAAGAAATATAGAGCCACTATACCTCTTAGTTATTCCTCTGTTAATTGATAACTACCTCTTAAAACTTAGAAGTTAGTCCTTGAAAGACTTTGTACCTGTTTGTTCACCTAGATAGATTAGAATTTGTTAGAAGCCCTTTGAGAGGACTTTTGACCCCGACCCACCACCTGTTATCTATAGCAATGGCACTACCTGATAGGTAAATGTGTTACTATGGCAACTGGTAATTGATATATGTGATTATAAAAACCTATGTGAATCTAACTTCAGGGCTGGACCATTTACGGAGATGTGGTCCAGACTCCTGAGTACCCCTGCTGTTATCTGATTTTCTTATATAAAATTATAAACTATACCTTAGTCTCTGTGTATTCTTTTATTCTCTCTATTTCCTATCAATTTTCTTATCCTCTGTGGTGACCCCTATCTAAAGCACCTGGCTTCGCGGGGAGAAGTAGCTAATCTCCTCGAGGCCCTGTCACACTGCAATGGATGTGCAAAAAAACCCTACTACAATCAATATAATCTTGAAGAAGAACAAAGTGGGAGGACTTATAGCCTCTGATTTCATAACTTATTATAACTCTGTAGTGACCAAGATAGTGCAGTATTGATTAATAAACACAAATAGATTAATGGAACAAAATATAGACACCAGAATAGAGGCACACAGTTATGGTCAAATGGTTTTCTATAAAGGCTACAAGGGTTTTCAATGGGAAAAGGAAAGTATTTTTCAGCACATGGTGCTAGAATTATACATGGAAAAAAAAAACTTCAATATCTACTTCACACCATAACACAAATTAATTTGAGGTGTAGGATAGACATAAATGTAAAAACTAAATTTATAAAGATTAATAGATCTAAATATAAAATATAAAACTATAAAGTATCTCAAAACAAATACACTTGACTTCATTAAAATAAAAACAAGTCTATCTATTAAATGACACCATTACAAAATGAAAAGGCAAACCTCAAACTTGCAGAAAATATTTGCAAAATATATATTTGAGAAAGGATTTGTAACTAGATATATTAGGAACTCCTACAAACCAGTAAGAACCAGATAACCAAGCCTAATAAAAACAGGCAGAAGACTGGCAAAGATATTATACTTCACTGTGAAGGATTTACAAATGGTCAAAAAATACATGAAAAGAGGCCCAATGTTTTAGTCATCAAGGCAATGCAAATTAAAACCACAATGGTCCTTATTTCACACCCTACGAGAGTGATAATATTAAAAAGACTGGCAACGGCAAATGTTGGGGATGTAAAGCAATTAGAACTTTCATTATTTGCTGTTGGGAATGTAAAATGGCACAATGATTCCGGAAAATCTTATGGCAATTTCTGATACAGTTCAACATACACTTACCACATGACCTAGCAATCCCACTCATGGGTATTTACCAAAGAGAATTGAAAATATAAGACTTGTACAAGGATATTCATAGCAGCCTTGTTTCTCAGTAAAACTAGTTGCTAACAAATCTGGGATTGCATCTCTGAAATATTAATAATTAGCCCTTAATAGTTAACTCGGGCTCTGTTTTTCTAGTGAATGTGTGCCGAGACATCTTCAGTCACTCTTTCTTAGGAAGCTTCTGGAGGATGTACTCCACCAAAATGAGGGTGAAAACCAAAAGCAGAAAAATATGCGAACCAGGAAAGATGTGGGATGAACACCACAGAAGAGGAGCACAGGCAGCCTCAGGGTGATGGCCACAGAAGACACCATTCTACCTGGATGGCAGGGCATTTGTGCTCATGACTACTTTTCAAGAGAATGTACTATGAAAAGGATATATAGCCTGGCTCATCTGATGCCAGTATCTCATGTGTTGTGCAAGTGACACAAACATCATCTTACGTGTTGCTTCTGGGATGATATTAAAATTGTTTTAAAAATTTCTTAAAGTTTATGGATGGTTGTATCAACTTTCTAATGTGATATGAAACTACTAGTGACACATTTTTTTTTATTTGGGGGATTAAATATAACAGTCACATCTAAGGGCCTTCAACTCTTTGAGAATTTCTGTCAAGTGAGATTATTCATAACAGACATTTCCATGAAGTCACAAAAACATACTTTAGTTGAAAATTCTTTGTTTAAAAAAGAACATAACACTAATAGGGTTTGAGCAATTGAAGGGCAGTATATTATTTCATTTTTACATTTCATCTAACATTATTAAGAATTAATTTTCCCTAAAGGTGTTATTGCTTTTAGAACAGAAATAATGAAATATGAAAGATAAGGGATGCAAGTATTGCTTGAAAATTAAGGCCCCGAAAATTATATTTATTTTAGAGTCAGAGAGTTATTGTCTAATATGTTACCATATTAACAGAGTTTAATGTAATAAAACTTGTCATTACTTTGTTTAAACTGGGTCCCTAACTGCTCTTCAGTGCTTTTTGGTTAAGATTCAGTAATTCCACTTTAATGACAGGTAGTTTTATTGACATAAAATAACCGTGCCCTTAATTCTAAATGAAAACATGTATTAAAATTAAAAGTACAAAATTAAATAGGCAGGCTTCTATTATATGAAGATGCTAATACTTATGCTAACAAATTGGTGTATTTTTACTACCTGCAAATCACCTTATTAAGCTAAATGAGAAATGCAATTAAGGGCCTTAATTGACAGTACCACTGGGTGACCTGTTGGGGACATCACTGGAAATAACATACAATTACTTAGGAACTTCTTTTTCTCTATGCTGTGAAATAGACTAACTGGCTTTTAAAAAGTCTTTATGAACATCCAGGCTGGGAGATATTAAAACTGGGTTGCCACAAAGTAAAAGAAAATGATAGGCACGCCTGTAATCCTAGCACTCTGGGAGGCCGAGGCGGGTGGATCGCTCAAGGTCAGGAGTTCGAAACCAGCCTGAGCAAGAGTGAGACCCCGTCTCTACTAAAAATAGAAAGAAATTAATTGGACAACTAAAAATACACAGAAA
>CAUYRT010044217.1:0-28247 GCA_963574885.1 Lepilemur ruficaudatus | reverse complement strand
GGGCATGGTGGCGCATGCCTGTAGTCCCAGCCACTTGGGAGGTTGAGGCAGAAGGATTGCTTGAGCCCAGGAGTGTGAGGTTGCTGTGAGCTAGGCTGACGCCACAGCACTCACTCTAGCCCGGGCAACACAGTGAGACTCACTCACTCTAGCCCGGGCAACACAGTGAGACTCTGTCTCAAAAAAAAAAAAAAGAAACATAACGAAGGACTGAGGACACAATGGAGGATTGAAAGACAGGAGATCTGTGACATCTGCTAGTGCTCTAAATAAAGAGTGATGGTATAATTCATTGAACAAACTGAGACACTTCGGTGAATGAAAGGAGTCACTAATAATAATTATACCAAGAAGAGAGGTATAAACTAGAACCATCACAGACAAAAAAAGCACAGCTTAACTATTTCGAAGTTGTCCCTGGGCCAGGCACGGTGGCTCACACCTGTAATCCTAGCACTCTGAGAGGCAGAGGCAGGTGGATCGCTCAAGGTCAGGAGTTCGAAAAAACCCTGAGCAAGAGCGAGACCCCGTCTCTACTAAAAAAAATAGAAAGAAATTAATTGGCCAACTAAAAATATATAGAAAAAAACAGCCAGGCACGGTAGCGCATGCCTGTAGTCCCAGCCACTTGGGAGGCTGAGGCAGGAGGATTGCTTGAGCCCAGGAGTTTGAGGTTGCTGTGAGCTAGGCTGATGCCATGGCACTCACTCTAGCCCGGGCAACAGAGAGAGACTCTGTCTCAAAAAAAAAAAAAAAAAAAAAAAAAGGAGAAGTTGTCCCTAATTGTGGAGTAGAAAGTTTTTCAACAAGCTCTTAGATATCACATTTAAAATAAGCAAATAAAAATACTTTACCCCAAATTAAATGAAATGATAATGAACAGAGGAGTGAGCATCATTAACTTCTGTCAAGCATGTATTTAAAGAAACAACCCTATAAACCATAGTTGTAACTACACCAAGAAGATGGTGTTGAAGATGAGGTTTTTCCTTTACAGCTTTACTGCAGTACAGGTGAAGCATAGTCAACGGCACACACTTTAAGTGCACTATCTGATCAGTTTCACATACACATTTACCCATGAAACAAACACTGTAATAAAAATAAATATTCTGTCACCCTCAAGTTTGCTTGGTCTCCTTTACAGTGTATCCCTCCTTCTACTCCCAATTCCCAGTCAGCCACTGAACTATATGCTGGTCTGCATTTTCTAGAATTTGTATATAAACGGGATCATAAATTATCGCTGTCTTATTGTCTGGCTTCTTTCACACAGCTTAAGTTTGAGATTCATCCATATTGCTGGTCTATCAATACATGCCTTATATTGCCAGATAAACAATTTGTTTATCCACTCATCTGTTGAGGGACACATGAGTTCCTTCCAGTTTTTGGCTATTACAAATAAAAGTGGCAATGAACATTCATATAAAGGTCTTTGTATGAATATATTAGAGTTTTTCTCTTGGTAAATACCTAAGAGTTGAATGGCTGGATCATATGGTAGGTGTATCCTTAATTTTTAATAAACTGCCAACTTGTTTTGCAAAGTCGTTATACCATTTTACATTCCCACCAACAAGATATGAATTCCAATTGCTCTACATCCTCACCAACAGATGGTACTGTTGTTTTCATTTTCATCAATCTATAATGGGTATATAGCATTATCTCATTATGGTTTAAATTTGCATTTCTGTGATAATTAATGTCTAATACTTTTATATGTGTTTACTGGCGATCTGAATTCTTTTGTGAAGTGTTCAAACTTTTTCCAATTTTTTTTATTTTTCCTTTAACATTTTATGCTTTTTGCAATATATCTAAGAAATTCCTCTACTGTTGTTCATATTGATAATCTCCTGTTTTCTTACAGAAGTTTTGTAGTTTTAGGTTTTATAATCAGGTGTGTGGTCTATTTTGCACTGATTTTCATGTAAGGTGTGAAGTAAAGCTGAGATCCAATTTTTTCCAATTGTACATAGTCTATTTCTGGACTCTTATTTTGCTCCCTTAATCTATATTTATTTTTTCATCAACATCAAACTATCTTGACTACTATAGCTTTATCTTGAAATCAGGTTGGGTAATTCTTCCAATTTGCTCCTTATTTTATAATTGCTTTGGTTATTCCACATCCTTTACATTTCCATGTAGTTTTAGGAACAGTTTGTCAATTTCTACAAAGGTGGCTGACAGAACTATTGGAATTTTATTTGCAAATGGACTAAACATACAGATTAATTTGGGGAGAATTCCTCACCTTAAGGATACAGAATATCTAATCCATGAACGTGGTTTAGATCTCCATTTACTTCAGTCTCTGTTAATTTCTCTTAACTGTTAGAATCTTCAATGTTGAGGTAGTCATCTTTTTAAAATGCACCCTAGGTGCTTTCTGGTACTAGCAACAATGGAACTTTTAAAAAAATACTTAAACATATTTTTTAAAATACTCTAAAATATTTATCTCCTATGGATGCCACAAATACATGAATAACTAGGTTTCTTTTTTTTTTTTGCTTTTGCATAAGCTATAGACTATTTCATTGGGTTACATTTCTACATTCTGAAAGCCATTAATTTTAATGTGAAGTTTTCTGTGACAGACATCTTTAACGTCTTAGAACGTCCCATACACTGTACCCCTGTCATTGCTCACTTTCTTCTTTCATTCCTATTTTCAGTGTCCTCCTAACTATGTATCATGTTTCCTCATAAGGCAGCTTTTGGGAATGGAGAAGACTTTTTGTAGGGGGAAAAAATACATGTTTACCTTCTCTCTTTTTAGAATGCAGAATGTATAACTGCAGCAATGTACTATGGGAACATTTCCATACTTTTAGGGTTTTTTTTTTTTTGGTTTCAAAAAAAGGGTTATTTTAAGCATTTTTAAAGGTGTTTTCCTGCACAAAATTTTCATTCTTCAACTAGTTTCCAATTATTTATACTAACACAAAAACCTTTACACTTTAAAAACTACTTTTCATAAACAGCATTTCATTTGTCCTTTCAACAACCCTATGACATTTACATTAACATCTTTGAAGTGTTCTTCCCAAAAAAGATTCTAAACTGAATCTTTTCAAGCTTCTAGATACAACTAGATTTACATCTAGATATGCAAGCTTCTCAATCTAACTCGTTCAGGAAACGTCATGGACAAAGGAACAGGCTAAACAACACCAGAGACACAGTAGGCAAAATCCAGAATGTAAGACTCTCTACTGAGCAAATAACCTAACTTCTTCAAAAAATAAATTGCAAGAGGGGAGGGAGGGCGTATTAACCAAGCACAGTGTGGACTGTGTTGCAATCCTGTTTTAAAGTGAGCAAAAATAAAAACAGAAAATAAAAAGTTTATGAGACAATTAGGGAAATGTAAACACTAACAATATTTGATAATTTTAAAGAATTACTATTTTTTAGATATAATAATGGATTATAGTTATTTTTTTGAAAAGGGATTTTTAAGTTGAATAGGGATGTATTTATGGATACAATATTTGATGATTTCTGAGATTTGCTTCACCATAAACTCTTAGAAGGCAAGTAGGACAACAGATGAATCAATGATAGACTGGCTAGCACTGATAATTTTTGCAACTTGGTAATGGGCTCATGGTGGTCCACTGTACTATTCTAAATGTTTTGAAATGTTTCTTAAAAATAAAGAAAAAAACTGGTACCTGATTCACTTATACCTACTGAGGAAAGTTTCAAAGCATAGGGCAGACAAGTTGCACTCCATTTCAAAAACACTGTCAACTGTTTTCTATAGCTGCTTCTTTTTCACCAAATCCTCACGTAGGTTTCTATGCCATAGTAAACTAAAATCCACCTTCCAAAATATATACATTCACAAGCTATTTTAAAAGTAATTTTAGGTTTGTAGACTTACTGGTTTCCTCTCTTGTTCTGCAAAATCACCTTAGGTTCAAATATAAGATATTCCCATTTAGATTAAATAAAATCAGAGACACTATTCATAGGTTACAGATACAAGTTACATTTATACTAACTGAAACCGTAACACTGCTATGAGTCATTAAGAATAAGTGAACTTCACAAATGTAAATTGCTTTAATCTGACCAGGCAATGTTTGAATCCAATTGTTTTTCACACACTTAAATTTTCTAGATGGACCACTGTCAAATTCTGGAATTTAAAAGGATTAAACTAAGTAACTTCATACAAGCAGTCACCAACTTACACAGAAACCATAAACTCCTCCCTTTATATAAAGTTTCTGGTACTTTTACCTCTAAATATTTTACAACATAACCCCCAACCCTCTTGAGTTTTGCCCCCAAACCTCCTACCCATTGCCAAGGTTCCACCTCACTGCCCCCTCTCACGGCCAGGGGGAAATAAGTTTCTGGAATCCAGAGTAAAAACTCAGGAACGCATTTTCCTACAGAAAAAAATATAAATTGTGATCTAGAATGCTGAGAATTATAGTTCAGCTACACAATGTTTATAAAGGCTTTTGTGAACTAAAGCCTAAGAACCTATAATTCAGAACAATATTTCTATGAGAAAATGCATTCCAGGTTCAAAATAATTCAAAGCAATCCCTTTGTAGGTGGGTGACTGTCTGTATAATGCCACCAAATGATATGTTTGACTAAAGTCATAAAATGTGGCTATTCACTCTATGAATGCAGTAGCAATCACTTTCTAAGAAAAATTAAGCATCTTAATTCATTTAAAAACTGACATAGTACTTACATTTAGCATTTCCAAATCATTACTTTCTAAGCCCTGTGTTAGAAGAACTGGAAAGCTATTTGTCTGAAGAGAGTCATCCTTTCCTTTTTTTGTGTCTATATGCATTGCTCCCAGGCGGTCTTCAATGCTAACCTACAGAATAGAAATTATCTATTAATGTTAACCAGACAAGGCCTAAAGTAGTGTGGAGACAAAAAATACTGCTGATTTACACCTCAACCCTGAAAAACACAGATGTGCTCCTTCTCATTCCCAAAGAATATCATTACCATATAATGCCAATGTTGGAGACAAGGGGAAACACCTGTAATTCAAGCTTCCAGATTATAGTGGAAAAAACCAATTATACAAAAAGCACATGACTTGAAAATGTAATTCGTAAAAATCCTCCTATAAGAAGATTGAAAAAGACAAGGACCTGGCATCTGATTACCAAAGCACAGAAGACCTATTATCATAGAAGCTTCACCTACCATAACTATCCCTTAGCTTCAACCTCAGATTTGCAAAATAAACAAAGTATTATCAAAAAAGCATAAAGACAGTTATGTTCCCCAATTTGTAAAATGTCTTCCTATTTTTTATTAGTGAGTTCCAAATGATGACTTATTAGCTAGAATATGCTATATACAACTGTCCTTGATAAATATTTCAAATTTAAGTGTAAATAAACATGATGTAATTGGATATACAAAATATAAACTAGTTCTATGACTAACAAAGCAAACATGTGTTTTGTTAAAGCCCCCTGTTTGGCTTATCCTCACACATGAAAAACTTCATTTTAAAAAAAGGCGGGGGATTAAACAGTTGAATCCAGGCCAAGCTAAAGAAAGTTGGTGTTTAAACTCAGATATCATATCACTGAGGTATAATTTTTATGAACAGCTATCTTATCCCCAACCCCACACCCAAAAAAGACATTTAAGATCAGCTACAGAAACATAATCTTTCTCTAAGAATAATCGGCTAAACTTATAGATTACTTAGCTAAGTGTGTGAACGAAAGATAAAAAAGAGGACTCTGCACAAACAAGTACAGTAACCACAAGACAGTTTTGGGAATTGAGAAAAAAATGAAGTTTGTAAGTGTTTTAAGCAGTTATAATGACGATCACATTTAAAGACCAACAGGCACTAAGTCAGCCAGGACTGCTCAGACAGCCAAGAGAAAAGAGACATCATTGGAAATCAGCAACATGCGAAACCCAATGAAAGTCATCACAGCAAGTCCAGGCTTGATTTATTTAATTTTAGGTTACCCAGCTAACTATTAACAAATGGCCAAAACAGCACCCTCTTTAGTTAATAAAAGTTTTATCCTCTCTGTTGAATAGAGGCTAAATAAGTCTTACAAAGGCAACAATCTTGAATTTGGGGACCTATCATGGTGGGGATAAAAGAGAAATCCCAGTAAATTTCTAAAGATTTAACTTTGGTTCTATCCAATATACTTGTTGACATCTCCAAGTAAACTTAAGTCTCAAACTCAAATATATGATAGAAGTTTTGCATTACCTCATTTCCACCTAATTTCCTCTTGCTTTCTACTTGCTTAGTTTGTGGAGGAGCAGGCTGGATAGCTGCATGATGACCAGGAATCCCAGGCACCAGGACTTTTGCTTCAGAATTCATCACTGGAGTTCTCACCTGTTACACAGGAATAAAAGAGATGTGAAAGGGAAATCAGGCCTTAATCCTTACGCATTGTCCATGAGAAAACAAATAGTGTTTAAAAGGCTCCATAATTGGAAAACTCAAAATAATTAACATGATATGAATTAAAGATAAATTTTAGTTGAATGTTGGCAAATAAGTTTTTAAATGATAATCTGAAAGTTCACGGTTTTAAAGCTTGCAATACCATGTAAGAGTAAAAACCAGGAAAAACAAAATCTACAGATTACACAGGACACATTGAGTTAAACAATGTTAAAGAGTGAAGTTACACATTTTATGACTACCTCCAGAATTTCATCTTTGCCAGAAATGCTCAGACAGCCAAGAGAAAGGTGTCATCTCTGAAACTCAGCCAGTAGCGAAACCATTTGGATGTCATCATAGCATGTCTTGGCTTTCCCTTTTCTCATTAATCACCAAATACATGCACATGCAGACATCCAGTTATATTCAAAACAGCCCCACAGTGATAGTCTTAGGCCTATGTGTGGCATTAAATCCAGCCCACATCATGGTTTTATTACAACCTGAAATACAGCATTTTTCTCAACAAAGTTATGCTCTTTTAAGTACTGAGACTGATAAAAATCATTTATTGATAAATTTGGTATTGTATTTACTCCTACATACTTCCTTGCCCAGACAATCATGCATGGTGGGCAGAGAAGAACTAAATCCAAGGTCTTCAAGTGCTGGTCATCTATTCACTCATTCATTCTGAAAACTAAGAGTACAGAAATCGAGCAAGTTTCACAATCTTGATCTCTAAAACCATAATCCCACACAATGTGTAAGATAAGAATATAAACAAGATATTAAAGAATAAAAAAATAAAAAGTCAGTTTAAATATAATACCATGTAACAATTCAATTCACCCAAAGAAATTTTTTTCCTTAACTTTAAATTTGTCATATGCTCACCTTTGTTATAGCGGTTTCTACTTTTGGGGCCCAGCAGTTTGAAATATCTCTTACTAAACACATATGAGGTTCTCTGGAGTTTAGTGCCTGAGAATATATATTTAAAAGGGGAAAAGGGAGGGGGGGGGAAGAGAGACAATGTCAAGCAAAGCAACTGCGAATAAGAACAAAATGAAAAACAAATGACTACTTGTGCATTTTTATAAAATATTATAAAAAAGTGGAAGGCTTGCACACTAAACTGTTAGCTACGGTTACCACTCAGATTAATGGCAGTTGAGGAAAACGGGTAAACTCTGAAGACACTGGGCACAATGTTTACTTTCCTCAGTTTTCAACTGTTTAAATTTTTCACATCTATAGTTTGTAAAAGCCAATGGATTTTTAAGATGTAACAGATTTTAAACAAAACTTATCACTCCATCACCCTTGTAAGGAATAATCTGTGCTGAAAATAAATGGTCCTGCCCTAAAATTTCTATTGTTACCCTTCCCACAAGCAAATCAAAGATAGCACTGCTGATTAACAAAATGCTCTGAGGTGGAGCTATGTCCTGACATGATTTAAGCAGGGGTGGAGGAGTCAGATGCAGCGAAGTACATAGGTACCAATAAAGGTTTAAGGTTCTGTGTAATATGCCCACTCAAGTAATCAATGTCTGGAAAGACAAAGAACAAACAGGCAACAATGGCTGCATCCAGAGAAAGGGATTCACACATGCTAAGGAGTCATGTTTATAGCTTAACACTTTTCTCCTTTTTAAAAATTAAACCATATGCATTAAATTTTTAAGTTTTTTTTTTTTTAATTAACTCAACAAGAACTTGTTTGGGCATGTAATATTCCACTCACAGTCTTCCTGAGGGCCTTACTAGGTGCAAGTAATATAAACACAAGCTTAAGAAATAACCTATTGGACATGTTCATAGTAACTTACAAGTCTTCACAGAAACTTTTACAGTAAAAAATGTCAAATCATTGCACTGCAATTATATTTCCACTTAGAAACAGGTGCTAATACTGTTTCTTATTATCTTATTAGTATCTTATTATTAAGATTTAGATTTTGTGTAACTGAGCAAAATTCAACAGAAGTCATACCTGTGCTGACCAACTAGTAGCCATTAGGAACGTGTGGCTATTGAGCACTTGAAATGTGGCTAGTCCAAACTGAGATGTGCTGTAAGTGTAAAATATACACCAGATTTCCAAAACGTATTACAAAGGGAAGGGGAGGGTGACTAAATTTCTCAAACAATGTTTTATATATTGACTTAAGTGTTAAAACGATATTTTTGATATGCTGCATTAATTAAACATATACAGTTCTCACAAATTAAGTCACCTAGTGAAAAAATCCGTTAATTAAAGGAAAATGTATTATTTCTTTTAAAATATTACAATGAGTAGACCAATGTACCATTTTTCAAAATCACTCTTTTCCATGGGCATGTTGATACTATATTGTTTTACTCCAAAGTAGCAGCTACATACCACTCGCTCAATAGCAGGCTGAAACCAACTGCCATATACGATCAACAATGACATTTTGTCTGAGCAAAAACCAGCAGCTAGAATAGGGATAGGTTTTGGTGTTGATTTCTTGCCTTTCCCAGGTGTTGCTATCTGAATTGTGCAATTTGAAGACAAAGGCTTTTTGCAGTATCTAGAAATGGGGAGAAAAAATGAGATCAGAGAATTTGAAATAACATCTCATACTAATCCTTTGAAGCTGACACCAAATCATAAAATATGGCAATGCTATAGCATAAGACTTCACCTCTCTCCACCAACACCCAAAACCTCACCACCAAAATCAGCCTTGAGACCCACCCTGCCCCTCTGTCCTATTTTGTCAGGTCCCAAGAAGCCCCCAGATCCCAAATGATCTCTTACCACCCTGAGGTTCATCCTATTGCAGCCAGCCCCATCTACAGTCACTCCCAACCCTCAAAAGCCTCCCCACGGCCTCTGTAGTTCCAGCAGCAAAGTTACGTCCTCAATGTCTTCTCTAAGGATCTCTGCCCCTTCATGCTTTACCCTACATCACTACCTATTTGAAGCTGTTTTCGCTCCCAAACCCTGTGTGCCAGGGGCATCAGACATGATTTAAGTATTCTTGTTCTTCACTGACACTGCAAGACAATAGTCTCTCCCTCTTTTGTCCCCCAAACCTTTGAAGCTGTTGTCACCAGATACTGGCTACTTCTCCCTCCTGCTGCCATGCAATGATCTCTCGGTCTCTCCTATACATTTCTTAAACGTTTCAGTGGCTTGTTGTCATTCTTTCCAACACAACTCCTAATAAATTCCTTTCTTGGTGGTTTCCATATCCAGTATCCAGGTTGATGGATTCTCTGACACTCTGGTCTCTCAGTTCCTATCTCTCATGATCATGCCCTTCACTGTACTTCAGCCACATAATTCTCATACCCTAGACATCTTTTACCATGTATTCCCAATAAGTGCACATCCTCCATAATCCCAATTTTAAGCATCTCAATATTCCTATCTTTCCAATTCACTCCTTCTAGTATCCTGACTCCACAATTATCTCTAGACCCAGGATTTGGGGTTTCTGCTTTAACCTTTACCCCTCTATCTCTATTCTCAACATGTCAGACAGAATGACTACCTTAAAACAGAGATCAAATCCCATCAATACTCTGCTTAATATCCTTCACTGGCTTACCAAGTCCTCATACTTCTGGGCCCCATTTCTTCTGGGCCTCAATTATATATTCCATGTACATGTATCATTATGTAAATAAAAGCCTCAAATTTTAAACACTAAAATGTTAACTCTAGGAATAGAACTCAATGGAGACTCAAATTTTATAATCAAGTGTCTGTGTATCATGAATGTTTTAAAATAAGCACATACTACTTTCATAATTAGTTTATACTTAAAGTCCTATTCTAATATTTTAAAAGAACGATACCAACTGACACTAAAAGGCTGAAACCATTTTAAAGTTTAACATAGTTGAGTTTCAGGTAGTTATGACATGGTTTGGCAATCTTTTTATATAAAGGGCTAGACAGTAAATATTTCACGTTTTTCAGGCCACATATGGTCTCTATTGAATCTGGCCTGCCAGCCAAAGTCTGCTGACCCCTGCACTATGACTACTACACAATATACCAACAATGCTTCCTTCCTACCCAAACAAGAGCACTAGCAAGGAGAAGTAAAGCAGTAGCAAAAATAGAAATAAGGCATCACCAAAATTCACAAGCAAATCTCTCCAACTGAATCACTTTGTTTTGATATTTATCATTAGATAAATTTATCATTTACTAAGCAAATATTATAAAAATTCACTCTCATAATCACAAATACATAAAGAAATGGCCTATGACTCCAAAAACTTTGAGTTCTCACTGGGAATGTACATTATCATATGGATAAAGAAGAATGCTTTCAAAGCAACTTAAACGAATAATAATATGATACAAAGAAGAATGAGGTGGGAGTATGACAAAATAACAACTCAGGGAAAGAGAAATAAATTTTTGACTTGAAAAACTCTTACCCATTTAATATGTGTTCAAAAAGATGAACTTGACCATCTTTGCAAACAACAGCTAATTTGATGGGCTAAAAGAAAAACGTAACTGATTAATTACAATGGATAATATACTTCAGTCCCCAATCTAACTTACGGAAACTTAACTCTTCTTACCACTCTTTAAATAACCAGAGAAGAAGTTAGAACAGCAAGGACACTTTTAAAAATAATTACCTCTGTCAAAATAACAATTAGTGTTGTTGCCATAAAAATTCAAAATAAATGCTTAGGCCAAGTCAAGGAGAATGCAGCCTCAGAGTTTGATGAACAAAATTACCACCAAGCACAGATGCTGGTAACACCGAACTGACATGCCCCATGTGTCTTAGCAGTCAGGACTGCTGAAAATGCCATTTTTGCATGAGTGGCTAGAAGGGACTGGACTGGAATTCTAAGCCATCACGGCCTCTCTTCCTCCTTTGTCTACTGTCAATTCTAGTAGCCTAGTTGTCTTGATGCTTCTATCCATGACACTCTTGCTGTCAGCCTCTCTACAGCTTTACTTTTTAAAGCTCTGAAACTTTTTTTTTTGAGACAAGAGTCTCACTCTGTCGCCCAGGCTAGAGTGCCGTGGTGTCAGCCTAGCTCATGGCAACCTCAAACTCCTGGGCTCAAGCGATCCTCCTGCCTCAGTCTCCCAAATAGCTGGGACTACAGGCATGCACCACCATGCCCGGCTAATTTTTTTATATATATATTTTTTTAGTTGTCTAGCTAATTTCTTTCTATTTTTAGCAGAGATGGGGGTCTCACTCTTGCTCAGGCTGGTCTCAAACTCCTGAGCTCAAAGGATCCGCCTGCTTCGGCCTCCCAGAATGCTAGGATAATAGGTGTGAGCCACGAGGCCTGGCCTAAAGTTCTGAAACTAACTTAAGGAGAGAGCTTAAATGACTCCTTAGCACTTCCAAAACATTGCTATCTCTAGTTATAAATGCAATAGGCAAATTCAGGAAGTAACCAATATATTGGAAGAAACTGAAATACATGAAATGTTTTAAGACTAACTTTGCACTGTGAAAACACTCAAAATTTTAAAAGGCATTTACTAGTAGATTTAAAAAAAAATTATACTGATGCATAAAAAAATTTCAGAAGGGGGAAAAATTTCATTCTTTTTGAGGTTTAATAGCATATGAACATTGTTAGGGGAAAGACTGTTTATCCCTCATCAAATTTTCTAGTTCCCCCTTCCACATACAACTCATACTGACAGATATCCAGATCTAATCCCAAACTGTCATGAGAGGTTGGTAACAAAAGCAGAATATTCTGCAATACCATAATCATAGCTTTGTTTTAGAATTTTAAGTTATTACTGTAGCCACAATTTTATATCAAGTACCAGAATTAGTACTTGGCTTTCTGACCCATCATTCTTAGTTTAATAACATAAAAATATTTTTTTTTAAAGCCCTGCATTCTCCTTTATTGTATCATTGCTAATTTCAACTACAATGCTAGCATTATTTCAAGATACTCTTTTAATTAAATCTAATAGTAGCAGAATTCACAGTCAGAACAAGAGAAAGCGAAAACTCAGTCCATTCTCTACAAAGACTAGGTCCAAGTTCTGCTACTCAAAGGAAGTGATTTTTCGTCTATAAATTACTTGCATTTAGCGTTAAAGAACCTACCTATAAGAATTACACAAACACACACACACACAATTATTTTAAAAAACTTTTTAGGAAGTCACTTCAAGTTAAATCAACCTCTGAGTTTAATAATTTTGGAGACAAATACTAATATGTTTCTTATTTTATCAGTTTTCCATGATAATAATCACTGATCATCATGAGACAGAGTGCACTGATCACACTGAATATACAACAAGCCTATTCCAAAACAATTAACTTTATAAAGCATTAAAGTATTATTGTGGTTAAGTGAAGGATTCCTACTAGAGTTTTCTAAAAATACTTGTGTATCTCATTTCTACTTGACGTGGACACCTTAACAAACAAAAATCTTCATAAGGAATCGCTGATCTAATCCTCAACATCCCCCACTTCACATCAGAAAGCCAAGTTTGTTAGCCACAGAATCAATATTTAAACCAGAATATTTTGACGTTTAAACCAATGCTTTTTCCACTATACACTTTTCAAAAAATATTAAAACATGATGAAAAACTTCTAAATCATCTGTAAGTCCTAGTTAGGTTTGTGCAACAGATGCATTTCAAAACCTAGAATGTGTTAAAAGTGAAATATCCTTGGCTTTCATTGAAAAAGTAGGATTCTGTCCAAATCAAAAATCCTACGTAGCTTTAGTCAAACAGAAATATGAAGTACTTCAACGACATCAAGTTTATTTAATGCTTAAGTTATGTTATAATCATCAAATCCCTAATATTTAAACGAAAAATTCTAAAGTATTTTTTAAAAAACAGCAAACAAGAAGACATTACTCTGAGAACAAAATACACACACTTCAGTTAGGACCCACAAAAGACTTTATAACCAAAAAATGCATCCGATTATCATATATATAGTCCTGTTAACAAAATCCACTTCAGTAACTTCAATTCCCAAAATGAATTCCAGAATGTACTACCTTTGTATAAAAATTTTCCCTTCCCCCAATAAGAGCTTATCAGTGATTTCATAGTTACTTCGAACAGTCTGATCATTACATTTTGCTGCTATTCCTGAATATTCCCCCTTTCCCAAGTCATTAAATCATCAAAACCCAGATTTTAAAAATAACATCTGTAAAATCCAAAAACAAATTCTCAAAAATTGAGGCACTTACCTCTTCTTTGTTTTCTGACAAAGTCAAATCAATATAGACAGGTTCTTCTGTAACTGTAAAAGACATCACTGCATTCTTTTCCTTGTTTTCTGACCGGACCTGCCTAGATAACAAAACCAGCAATTAGATAGTAAGACAGATTTAAAATTTAAAAAAAACCCAGAACAAAAAATCAACTCAATTTAATTATGAGAGGCATAATTAGGAACTATGGCTTTGCCAGTGGTTTCAAAGGTGAAGAGATGTCCACATTTTGCCCCATGAACCTTTTCCCATAAAATTGTCTTTTAAAGGAATACATATTTGATGAGGCCCACTTCTAAACGTATTGTCTTGTATAAATTCATATTAACTTTACATGGTCAAGAGCATGCTCAACTAATTATTACTAGCATGGGAAACTACTTCTATTTTTTAAATCTCTATTTATTTTGTCCATGAACAACAGTCTCAAAAAAAAAAAAATCAACTCACTATCAGAAGCTACCATAAAATCCAAGAAATTTCTGAAATTTCAAACCTCTTTATTGGCTCTTTAACACCAAATTAATCTTTACTTTTAGTAGTTTCAAAGGGAATTAGTGACAGTAACTATTGCAAAAAAGTGCTACTGTGAATACTCAGGCACAGCCAAGGAATTTTATACCCTCAGTAAACCATTAGTAAATAGACATTACTGCATTAACCCAGTGATGCCATCCACTTCAACAAAATCAAAGGTTTTCCTAAAAATTACTTTAAAAATGTATTTCTAAATTGCCCCACTACAAAAATATTCAGTCCCAAGCATAAAGGAGGCTCTATCATATAATCAGGATACATGTGATACATGTAGCATGTATCATGCTCTTAAATTTTTCTCATAAGGATCTCTTTTTTAGGCAGACTCAATTCTTTACTACAAGTCAATGTAAATCCAACCTTAAATACAATAAAGCAAGTCTCATACTCATCATTTATATTAACCACATAAACTGTGACTGATTCTTTCAAGGCAAAGAAAGCTACCTCCCAAATCCAAAAGAACTACATACCAGACATTAAGTAACCGGTCATGTACTGCTCCAGATAAGAAATAAAGACCTGTAATTCCATCAAAAGGTTGGTTCTCATTAGAAGGTCTGATGGTAGTGAACATAAGTGATGAAATTGGTGTCGCATGTCCTGTGAAGTGCTAGAGAAAGTTAAATCTCAGTTAGGAGACGATGGAATCCAAGCAGTGACAAAAACTAGAGGAGCCCATATGCATCATAAGCAAGCCATATGCGATTCATATCTGAAAGCAGAGCTCCATAATGAAGTAACAATGAAATTTAACTCTAAGCAAATAAGGTTATTTGTGCTATAATCCTTCACTTCATAAAAATCCTTCTGAAAATACTGAAAATTAAAATGCCCCTTCCACTAAATAACTCCCATGACCCTACCAACAGACACCTATATTTCTTCCATTTTTAAAATAAAGAGTCATTTAATCCTATCCATTTTTAAAGGAATTCTGGGGTGCTCAGACACAGCCAAGGAATTGTAGGTCCTCATTTTACTCTCAGTGAGTCGAAACCACAATTTTAAGGCATCATCACAGCACCAAATGCTCCGTAACCCCCGAGTGAAACTATTTTTTCCTCCTCAAAAAATATAATACTAAATCTCCACAGTTAAATACTATTAAGTAGACCAAATGATGGATGCAGGCTAGAAACCAAAATTATAATACCATAATCATTGCATGGTACAATAAAAGATTTTTTTATTCAAAAACCTTTTTAAAAAAGTATTTGTTCTATTCATTTTTACAATACATGTGAAGTAGACATGTCTAACCTACTTAAAACCAATAAATGAGATTTGGAGGTTAATTTTTACCTATTAATTCTACTATATAGTACTTGAAAATAAAGAATTTCTGTTCTTAATATTCTGGCCAGGTGCAGTGGCTCACACTTGTAATCCCGGCACTTTAGGAGGCCAAGGCAGAAGGAATGCCTGAAGCACAGTAGTTTAAGACCAGCCTGGGCAACATAGCAAGACCCCATATTTCTACCAAAAAAAAAAAAAAATCAGCCAGGCATGGTGGAACACAACTGTAGTCCTAAATACGCTCAAGGGTAAAGGCAGGAGGATCACCTGAGCCTAGGAGTTCAAGGCTACAATGAGCTATGATCACACCATCACACTCTAGCCTAGAAGACAGGGCAAGACCGTCTCCTTTAACCAAAAAAAAAAAAAAAATCATATTCTATGGCTGAAACTTCTACCTTTCTCCGTACTTACTCTATGATTGTTATGCTTACAAATAATTTGATTCACTCACTCTGTAGACTTCTTTGGTCTCCAAAACCCATAGCTTGATTGTTCGACCAGCTGAAAGCAGCATCTTTCCATCTGGGCTGATACACAGGGAACTGACACTGCTATTGTCACCTTTCCACTTGCTATATTGTGAAGAGAATCAAAAGCATCTAAATAAATGGGGGAAAACTACTCACAGCAGAATATTAAAAAAAAAAAAAAAATCAAGCATTAAAAATACCACCTAAGGTCCTATGCGAACTGCATTCCCCAAAAGCCTGCATCAGATAACTAACCCTAGACATGCCCCTGCAGTGATGCCTCATTGATGGGGCTCTGTAACACTGCCTGACCTCCCTTTGGCAGGCACAGGATAAAGATTCTCAAGAGGTATTAGGAAATGTGTGGGTGACAGTAATAAGAAGGTAAAATGGGTAGGTGCATTTATCCTGTGACTCGTAAGATGGACTTTGTTCATGTCCAGAAACATACCACGCTGGCTAGAGCTCCACAAGTCCACCCTATCCCCACGTCACTGTGCCTGCTTTCTCCGGAAGGCTGGCCTTTAATTCATTTCTCAAGCTGCAGTTCAAAAGGTTATTTCCAACCCAAATGTAAAGGAATGAACCCCCACATGATAGGTAAAATAAATTAGGTATAGATGGTTGCTTTCTAATACCTCAAAACATTAGAAGCATGAGTCTTTGCAGCTTGTTACACACATTAATGCTATTATAGGCAACAGGGAACGTGGTTATTCACTTATAAAATCAAGAGGTAACAGTAAGAATCTTATTACCAAGACAGGTTAATTCTAAAGTGGAAGAAAAATATATTATTCTGCCAGTCATATTGGAGTACGTCAAATTAGACATTTGGAAAAACAAAATTAGATTCTTACGTTATGCCATATACACACAAAAATTACTAATTGATTAAAAGGTATTAAAAGAAAACATGAGAATGTCTTTATAATCTTAGGGTTAGGAAAGGCCTTCCAAAGCAATTACAAACCAGAAATCATAAAGGAAAAGATGACCTGATTTAATTACATAAGACATCTGTGCCAAAAATAAGTCATAAATTTAAGATACAAGTAAAAGGAGCAAATATCAAAAATATATATTGCAGACAAAAAACTAATACTCAGACACAAATAGCTCCTTCGTATCAATAAGAAAAAGTTGTCAAAAGAAAGAGCTCAAAATAAAAACAGACAAAGGATATGAACAGGCAATTCACAGGAGAAATACAAATTATTGATAAATGTGAAACACTCAACCTCTCTAGTAATCGAAATGCAGCAATAATGTATGATAAAACCCGTCCTTTACCCCCACCGGCTTCTAAAGTTTTTGCCAACTTCTCATCAGTTCTCACAGCTTCAGTGCTCACTTATAGTATGTATTTACTAGATTGATACAAATA
This sequence comes from Lepilemur ruficaudatus, assembly GCA_963574885.1. Lineage (NCBI taxonomy): Eukaryota > Metazoa > Chordata > Mammalia > Primates > Lepilemuridae > Lepilemur > Lepilemur ruficaudatus. The sequence goes on along the minus strand of CAUYRT010044217.1, from coordinate 10,867 downwards.
AAAAAGACATGACCACAACCCTGCCTTGAGGAAGCTGGTAAGCTTCCTCAATCTACTCAGTACTAAAAATGCCATCAGAGGCTAATACCTTCTCTATATCCTCCCCAAACACACCTCCCCAACCTCCTTAAGAGCTTTGCAACTCAAAGCATAATCAGCATTATCCAGGAAGTTGTTAGAATTACAGACTCTCAAGCTCCAACGTAGCTAGATCTGTATACACAAGTAATACATATACACACACACTAAAGCTTTAAAAGCACAAGATTAGAAAATTCCTCTCTGAGAAGTATGTCTGGTTTGAGTGGAACAACCTACACATACTGACATTTGAAGGCTTCCCAATCATTTAAATGAAGCTCAACAATTGAAAAGGCACACATTCACACCCGGGCCTTCCAATCAGCTTTTTAATGCTTCATTTTCAAATAGCAACAGGCAGCCAAGGATCTCCAATAATTTGAAAAATGCCTTTAACATAAAAGACAGAGACCAAATCAAACAAATTGAAACATACCCTCAACAGATATGATGTAAGGAGCAAATGAAAACAATTCCTTTCTTTATCTTCAGAGTTAAAAAGAAACCTGATGCAATAAAAAAAAAGAGAGAACAAAAAATAGCTCCTGAAAGTTAAAAATATGGTAAGAGAAATTTAAAAATTCACTAGAAGGTTGAGAAAATGAAATTGAGAAAATCTCACAGGTAAGAGAAGGAAAAAATAAAATGGAAAATTAAAAAGTCAGAAATGTAAAGGATCAGTCCAAGACATGCAACATCTAGATAATGGTACATAGCACTAGAGAAAGATCAAACACACACACACACAGAGGATGAAATTATCAAATAAACAGTACAAGAAAAATGCAGAACACAAATTTCTAGGCTAAATGATCCCATCAACTGCTAATGCAATCCATTAATTTTAAAAGGAACATTTAATTTTAGAACACTAAAGATAATTAACACTAAAAAGCTTGAAAGAAATGAAACAATGCCTTCAAACTTACTGAGGGAAAATTATTTCCAACCTAAAACTCTATATTCTCAAACTATCAAAGAATTGTGAGGACAGAATTAAAGACAATGGTGACCAAGCAAAATCTCTCTTGCACCCTTTCTCAGAAAGCTACCAAATGATGTACCCCACCAAAAAGGAGGGAGCACACCAACAAAGAAAATGGAATCCAGGAAACAGAGGCTCCATCCAACAAGAGAAAATTTTCAGAATGATGAGGAAAGGAAATCCTAGGACAACTGCTATTCGGCAGAACCCAGAAGACCTTCCAAGAAATAAACAGAACTTATTAACTATCAGATGTGTCTAAAATAGCCAATTCAACCTGAGAAAGGTGATTGCAAAAACAAAATTTAAAAATAAAAAAATAACTGAGAAGATTTACTCTACTAAAAAGGCGAGAATGAACTAATGATAGGTATATATAAAACTAACCAAATGAAAAATAAGGCAATTATAAACTCCAAGAAAAGCAAAATTTTGTACATTACCAAAATAATGTACAAACACAGGACAATCCAAGGCTCAGCTGTACAAATATTAAAGCAGTCATAACATAAACAATAAATACTGCTTAATCAAAAACTGTGATAACAAGTTTGGGAGAACTGGGAGAAGAAAGGAAGATAAGAGCTAAATCCCCATCTTCCACAGTAGGAAATCAGTAAATAGGATCTAAAATGAAAAATAAAACCAAATAACAGCAGCATAAGAATGTTAAGAATGAAGCCAGAAACACAATGATTTTGAGCAAACAGTTCAGTGGATGAGAGGCCAGTCTCTTATTTAACCTATTTCACAACTGTAAAATGGGACAGAGCCCACTTCACAGGGTTATGATTAAATAGTCATGTGGACAAAGTGCTGAGCAGTGCCTTGAACATTATTAGTCCCTATATGAAAGACCTAAACTGTGAACTCTCATTCAGAATACATTAACACAGGATCCACCCCAGACCTATTGGATCAGAATATCTCTGCAGGTATTTCCGCCAGGTCACCAGTGTGGAAACTACTGTTTGCTGCAGGTAAGTGGAGCGCAAATATTTACTGAATGCCTAGGCAGATGCTTTACTCATCTGCACCTCCAGCCCCAAACCCTCCCTGAAATTCTAAGCCTCCAAGCCTCCATCACCCCCCTGTCTGCTGGGTCTTGTCTTTCACATAATGTCATTTCAAATTCAACTTGTCTAAAAAACCTGAAAACCATTTCCCTCTTCTGACCACAGTTTCTATTACCTGGAGGACATTTCTATCCTCCACCAGGCATTATCCCCTAGAATGCCCCTCCTTTCAATTATTTTACTCACCTGGTAAGTTAACAAAGCTGAAAACTTAGTAATTACCTTTAACTGCTTTCTGTCATTCAACGTCCCTCCTCCACTCCACCCCACCCAAGTATTTTTGTTTGGCATCACTTTCATTCTGACTTCCCACTCTTATCATCCTACAACCAGAATACAGTAACAATCTCCTGAATGGCATCTCTGCCTTTAAACTAGTTCCCCTGAATTCTACACATTGCTGACAGACTACTTTTTCCTAAAGCATTATTGTGGTTCCTCTATTCCCAAGACACTGACCTGTGGTGGCTCTCTCTTGCTTATGAGATAGAATCTAAAACCCAACAAAGTAGCTTTAAGTACAGTAGAAAAACACTGTACAAGAATTCAAAAGAAGGCCAGGAGTGGTGGCTCATGCCTGTAATCCTAGCACTCTGGGAGGCCAACGCGGGAGGATTGCTTGAGGTCAGGAGTTTGAGGTTGCTGTGAGCTAAGCTGATGCCACAGCACAGCGCTCTAGTCTGGGCAGCAGATCGAGACTGTCTCAAAAAAAAATGAATAAAATTAAAAAAAAAAATCAAAAGAACAGGATTAGAATCCCTCCTATGCCACTTATTAGCTGTTGGACCATGGGCATCACTATCCTCTTTAGGGTCCTAATCTACATAGTAAGTTATATATTCAGCAATCCATGTTTATTGAGTATCTACTATACGGCCAATCATAGAATTAGGTGCTTGAACTATAAAAGTTTATCCATGATTTTTATCTATGACTCTTAAGACCAGGCTCTTAAGATACTTTGGCCCATATCATCCACCATCCACTATCCTCTAGTATGCCCCTACACTAAAATAGTTCACTCAGTGCCAGTACATTTTTCATTTTCCTATCTCCTAGCCTTACTCTTGCCAGCTCCCACCTCCCTTTCTGCACCTTGAAAGGACTTCCACCCTCCTCTCACCAAATTTTAATTATCCTAGAAGATCCAACTGAAATCCCTTCTCTTCCTCCAGCCCTTTCCAACACTACCCTACTTATCTGATAAGTAATCACCTGTTACCTCAAGACATCTCTTACACAGGTACTTTACTCTTGTACCATTTTCAGCGTTTACATATTAAAATCTTACACACCCAATTTGATTAAAAGTTCCTTAAGAATGGGGTCTATAACCTTATTATATCTACATTCCCATGTCCAGTATGATTTTTTCAACTCTACCGCATTTCCAAGCAGTAACTAAGTCACCCCTCCAATACCACAGAGCCATCAACGTTACTCACCACTTCACTTTGCACGTCTGTACATTCCATTCCACAATATGTTTATCATCTGAACAACTATATAAACAGCCACTGTCTTGATGCCACTGTATACAATTGACTCTGTTGTCATGTCCACCACTCTGCAGATTTAAAAAAGATTAATATATAATAATATGAACCCTGAAGTCATTACCAAACAATTAACTAAAACGTTAGGCCTTGACCTAACGAAAAGCCTTAACATACATCTGTCCATTTTAGTTTTCCAACATCAAAAAGGAAGCAAACCAGCTATAACTTCAAATGTTAAACTTTCTCTTTCTCCTGTTTACAAAAACCTACTTCCACAACATAAGTTAAAGCATATTAGTCCTAAATGCCATTTGCTTGTGACAAAAATGCCAGCTCTAAGCATGACAAAATACTCTATGAACAGTGGCAAAAAGTTGGAGTTGGACACTTCAGTGAACTAGTAAAGTCAAATCGTAGAATCCAAAATAACACTTAAAGTAAAAATCAAGTCTAGTTAAAAATATCCTCGAGGATGGGCGTGGTGGCTCACACCTGTAATCCTGGCATTCTGGGAGGCCGAGGTGGGTGGATCGTTTGAGCTCAGGAGGTCAAGACAAGCCTGAGCAAGAGCGAGACCCTGTCTCTACTAAAAATAGAAAGAAATTAATTGGCCAACTAAAAATACATAGAAAAAAACATTAGCCTGGCATGGTGGCACATGCCTGTAGCCCCACCTACTCGGGAAGCTGAAGCAGAAGGATTGCTTGAGCCCAGGAGTTTGAGGTTGCTGTGAGCTTGGCTGACGCCACGGCACTCACTCTAACCCGGGCAACAGAGTGAGACTCTGTCTCAAAAAAAAAAAGTTTATAACTAGTTCTTGACAAATATCAAAAATGCTTATATTGTAATTTAATGAAAACATCAGGATACAAAATAGATGGACAGAAGCCAACTATATTTTTTTAAATATATGTATAAAGCAAAGAAATACATGAAATATTAACAGTGGATCGGTTGGTGACACATTTACGTATAAATTTTTTCCCTTTTCAACAAATGTAGCTCCAAATTTTCTAAAGATAGATGTAGTTCCAAATTTTCTATGGGTAGGTGTTATTTAAAATGGAAAACTTATCTATACATAAAGCATTCCTATATACAGGAGTCCAGTGAACAACAAAATATACTGCAATAGATATTGTCTGAACAAATTATGCCAGTTACTATCTTCCAGTGCCAAATCCACCCTTCTATACTCTGCTCCATGATGCTGGGCCTCTGCAAACCTCATTTCTGCTTTGTCAGCTGGATCTGTGGGCTCTGCCAATAGGCGGTGCTCGAGGGAAACACAGCTGGAGGGAGAATAAGGGACTTGTTCCTTCCTGCCTCGTTTGCATCACTGCAGTGAAGGCAATTCCCTCCAGCAGCACCTGAACCCAATATGCAATTTTTCCAACACTGGGAAAACCAATCTCATCACTTCCTGCCAGAGACACCAGCACCAGGCAGCTGGAGCCCCCTCCTCAGCCTGAGGTCCAGACTTCATGACCTTGAGGCCACTCCTCATAAAGAGATAACAGCAGCAACGGAGCAGCACCTGCTCCCAAAAGTTCTCAGTTTCAGCAGTAATTCCAACTGCCTCCTTTATTCCCCTAGCGGAAGAGGTGGTGAGTTGCTTCCTGCAGTTGCTACCTGTAATACCTTAGAGTTCTCTTAACCCTTTCTTATTTTAAACCTAGTCAATAATTCCTCTTACTCTGACCCATAATAAGGGCTATGTTACCTATTACAGCTTTTATCAAATATTATTATTCAGCTCTTTAAATGTAAAAAGGACAAAAAACTGCCCCTATGGCACAGATCCCATCACACACCTGGAAGTATTTTGTTTTTAACAATTCTAATAATCAGTTTCCCTGTCATACCACTTTTATATAAAATATATATATACTTACTATTAATTTACTGTGTAATTCTCCTTTTACTGTACTGTATAATAAAATGCTACCAACTGCTGTCCCAAGAGCCAACAAGTCAATCTGGTCATTTGTTCCTATAGCTTCTGATTTCCTTTTTTTCCTCTGGGGACTTTCCTGTAAAAAAAAAAAAATAAATTTTTTTTTTTTTAGTATTTCAAACACTGAAACACCATTAAAGCACAAGTACAAATGCCCACTACCCCAAAAAGACACTTTGGGAGGGAGGAAGAAGGAATAGGCTTTCAGGTGATTTTCTGATTACTACTTTAAAAAAAAAGAATCCCTCCAACAGAAAGAGAAGTTCATAATTGTCTGTCCTCCTGCCTCCTACCCTTTGGATGGAAAGCAGCAAATAGGAAAACTTGGTATATTCTTGAAACGCTCCTAACGGGTCCAAGCAGCCTCAATGCTATTTCCACTTCTCAGAAACTGATCACCCCTCCTGAGAGGCCCAATCCAAGTGAAGCCTCCATTCCCAAAGCTAAGAGATGCACACCCAAGGATCTATGAATCCATAAATCCATACCCAAGCAGCCAATTCTTCCCTCTCTTCTCCCTAATATTTCCTCAAATTCTAGCTTAGCTTTCAGGAAAAGGGACTCAAATATTTTTACATTTATAAACATGCATTAACTTCAATTTGAATCAACAAATAGTTTTAATTAGTACAGCAGCTCAAAGCACACCTTAGAGAAGTTGCTCCCATGACTGGTCAAACACTAGTCTGGAAGTTCCACGCTGGCTTGGTGATTCTAACTTAAGAGGCCTAAGTTCCACTCCAGTGGCAAATGCCACAAGACTTATTTCAAAAATGATGCTAACAGCTTGTGATTGTCCATTAAAAAGACAACTGACTATAACTTAAGAGTACTACATCAGAGTTTATAATGCTAAAATTTATTACTTAAGAACTTCTCTTCCATGTGTTTTTTATTAGAGTTCACCAATCTTATGTTTTAGCATAAAGAAGCTCTGGGAAACCCATTCTTTTAGTGTAAAACAAGCCAATACCATAAAAGGGGGAAAGTTTTCTTAATACTGAAGGACAACCTTCACAGCACCAAAAAAAAAAAAAAAAAGGCAGCCCAGGACACATAAAAGTCTGCCCAATGCAAGAACCACCAATGACAACTAAAATGTTACCAGTGCATAAGAATATAAGGGAATAGATATGAAATGCATATTCCTTTTTTTTTTCATTTAGTTATTGGGGGGAGGGTGTTACATATAAAGAATTCAATTCATTGGACACACTTAAATGAAAACCAAAAAAGGGTAACTTTACTTTCAGAAAAAATACACATTTTGTAAGTCCTTAGAAATGTATCTATATTAATAAATCCAAAAGAGACGTTACAATTAAAAGCCAAAGTATAAGAAGTCTGATCAGTAACATTTGATTTGCTTGAAACACTGAAACCTTAGCATTAGGAGTGTCCTCCACCCCACTTTCAGTTACATGAATTTCTAAAGCTACCTGTGATTGATTCCAGAGGGCAAATGACTTCTGTATAAGGTTATAAACACAAATACCTATTTCAGGGAAGGGCAGTGGAGGAAAATACATTAACCCACTACTACCTCATCTGAAAACTCTTCTTTAAAAAATTCCAGGAAATATTTCTTCTACTTGCAAATCAAAATTCTTAATATCTACACTGAAGTTTCTCAATGTGTGAAACAAAGGTCCAAATATGTATATGCTTTACTGGAGATTTGAATTTGCATTAAAAAGCATGAAGAAATTTTAGAATTACACATTAACATAGTCAAAGCCTTAATTTCTGTCTGCAATCTATATTTTTTATAGAAGCAAGCACAGGCAGGTGGAAGGAAGATCCATAGGATTTATGTCCAATTTTGAGGATCACTGGTGTAAATCCAAATAATAATCCAATTAGGCCAGGCGCAGTGGCTCACGCCTGTAATCCTAGCACTCTGGGAGGCCAAGGCGGGCGGATCGTTTGAGCTCAGGAGTTCAAGACCAGCCTGAGCCAAGAGCAAGACCCCATCTCTACTAAAAAACAGAAACAATTAGCCAGGCATGGTGACACATGCCTGTAGTCCCAGCTACTTGGGAGGCTGAGCCAGGGGGATTGCCTGAGCTCAGGAGGTTGAGGTTGCTGTGAGATAGGCTGACTGACACCATGGCACTCTAACCCAGGCAACAGAGTGAGACTCTGTCTCAAAAAATAAAATAAAATAAAGTAAAATAATAATTCAATTAACTTAATCGCAAAAACCATTGACTCATGGTTTTCAGAGTTGGATGGTGTTTTTCAAAATAACTTCTCATTCAGCAGAATAAGCATGTCCAAACAAGTAACACATTAACAAGATCATAAGCTTATACAACCAATGTACACTTTAACAAAATCTAGTATTTTAATTATTACTCCATACTAAATACCTCTGAAACCAAGAGTTCAGTGATACTGATTATAGATTATGGCACATCTTTTAGTATCTGAACATGTTATTTCTGTAATTGAAAAATTTCAATTACTCCCCAGAGAATAAATCAATATAAACAACTCTATGGCATTCAAAAGCATCCACAATTTGCCTCCAACCCCCCTTTTCCAGCCTTATCTCCATTTCCATCCTTACATTACATTCTTGAAACACTCATTTACTCATTTTGCTTTTGCCTTTTCCCTTCACTTGGAAGGGGACTTTTCCTACTCATCTCAATTTTTATTGGTTAACAATCCTCTCCATGCTAAGGCCCACCTCAAATACTATCTCCTCCACAGAAACTTCTTTCTCTTAAGGCACAAGTCATATTTCACATTACAGAAATGGGAAATCTGAATTGTCTTTATTTATTCTTTTACATGTTAGTCACACTCTGTTCTGTTTCCTCTAAAGTGCCTAGTACAACATCATGTGCACACTGATTATACTGTAAATATATAAAGTAATAAAAAAGGTAGACTAGGCTGGGCGTGGTGGCTCACACCTGTAATCCTAGCACTCTGGGAGGCAGAGGCAGGTGGATCGCTCAAGGTCAGGAGTTCGAAACCAGCCTGAGCAAGAGGGAGACCCTTGTCTCTACTATAAATAGAAAGAAATTAATTGGCCAACTAAAAATATATAGAAAAAATTAGTGGGGCATAGTGGCGCATGCCTGTAGTCCTAGCTACTAGGGAGGCTGAGGCAGGAGGATCGCTTGAGCCCAGGAGTTTGAGGTTGCTGTGAGCCAGGCTGACGCCACAGCACTCTAGCCTGGGCAACAGGGTGAGACTCTGTCTCAAAAAAAAAAAAAAAAAAAAAATAGTGACCTCTAGACACTGAAGATTACGCCCAAGTTTTAAGCTTCATTCTCCAATTAGTCTCTTATTCTATTTCTTGGCCTATCTTACTGCCACTTACTCTGGCATGTAAGTTTCATGGATGACAATGAATAAAATGTGTGCATTTTACATAAAATTATATACAGTATTTATAACAAAACAATTAAATTTGAATACACAGAAACTTCTATTTCTGCCAATTGGATCTAATCTACAAACTTTACCTTCTTTGGAAGCTTAAATACTGGCAAGCCCTCAAGACAGAGCACTATACAGGAACATATCTAAACTGTGCTACATCTCTAAGGGATGGCAATGTGGGTACTCAGCTCAAATTCTTCCTAGAAACATCCTTAATGTTACCATGATTGCCCTGTCCAGTGTCTGAAATGCCATGTGCTGCATTAAACAAGTACTAAGCTGTATGGGGTCATTTTAACTGCAGTGACAGCAAAGCAACATAAACACATTTACTATGATAGCCAATAGCAGATAAGGTCTCCAGGGCTTGACGGCAGTTAGGGAAGGAAAAGTAGACAAGTTGGAGAGATGTAACAGCGCGATCAAATAGCAGGGTCAGTTCCTAGGTAGCTCAGCCACTTACTATGTGGCTTGAGTAGAATATTTAATATTTCAGCCTCAGTTTACACATATAAATCTGAGGAACTCTAAAAATAAAATCCATCTAGTGTCCATCAATCTGTCTTTTTGTACTTTCCTAGAATATTTTGTTATCATTAGAGGTCTCCTTCCCCGAGTCTTCATCAACCAAATGTTCAGCTACATGACATGTACAAGAACCCTCTAAAAACCACTGTGGCATAAATGCAAAGTATTGTAATCATTCTGTGACCAACAAAAAGCCGCAATTTAATTTTTCTAAACACTTATGAATCTAAACACTTAACTCATTAACCAAGAAACCCAGCATTAACTAATCTTTCTCTATTGATAACAGTTATCATCACCACACTTTGTCCTTGAGTGGTAAACTGCCAATTATTAAACCAAATACAGGATATTCTTACAAACTGATTTGCACTAGGGAATGCAGCATTAATGATAAAATGAGTCCAAAGAGAACACTCATTGATTCATTCAATAACTGCTGACATTTACTGAGCATTTACTACATGCCTACAGGCTGTTCTATACCAGTCACATACATTGCCTCATTTAATCCTCTGAGGATCCAGAAAGGTGGGTGGTATTATCTCTATTTCACATTTGAGTGTCCTATGTATCATACGGCAGGCCCTTGACAAAATGCTTGGAACATGGGCTTCAGAATAACAACCTTGGCCAGGCGTGGTGGCTCACGCCTGTAATCCTAGCATTCTGGGAGGCCAAGGTAGGTGGATCATCTGAGCTCAGGAGTTCAAGACCAGCCTGAGCAAGAGAGAGACTCCATCTCTACTAAAAATAGAAAGAAATTACTTGGACAGCTAAAAATATATAGAAAAAATTAGCCGGGCATGGTGACACATGCCTGTAGTCCCAGCTACTAGGCAGGCTGAGGCAGAAGGACTGCTTGAGCCCAGGAGTTTGAGGTTGCTGTGAGCTAGGCTAACACCACAGCACTCTAGCCCAGGCAACAAAGTGAGACTCTGTCTCAAAAAAAAAAAAAGAATAACATCCTTTTCATGCCTCATACTCTAAGCCTCAAAGATGTAAAAAAGGGTTTAATATGATAAGAGCATCATAAAATTTAAGTGCAAGGAACATAACACAGGGACCTAGGAACAGAAGTTAAAGCAGTTGCTACAAATGCTTCTTTATTTTTTTTACCTTTAAAAATCATGTGACTCAGCCGGGCGCGGTAGCTCACGCCTGTAATTCTATCACTCTGGGAGGCCGAGGTGTGCGGATAGCTCAAGGTCAGGAGTTCGAAACCAGCCTGAGCAAGAGCGAGACCCCGTCTCTACTATAAAAATAGAAAGAAATTAATTGGCCAACTAAAGATAAATATAGAAAAAATTAGCCGGGCATGGTGGCGCATGCCTGTAGTCCC
>CAUYRT010044215.1:0-22722 GCA_963574885.1 Lepilemur ruficaudatus | reverse complement strand
GGATCAAAGTTTGCCGATGAGAATGATGTAGTTTTTCCAAAAAAAGAATATGATAGCATGAAAACAACATCTTTTACTTCATATTTGCAACACTATAATTAAGCTGGTGTTTTGCAACAGTATTTGTGAGCCTTATCAATTTATCCAAGGACCTCTGTTTTACCCTCAATATTAAAATCATCCTTTTTTGATTGTTTTATCGTTCCATTGTTTAATCATTCTTGGTGATTCAATCTTTCTCAACAGACTGATTTCACTCTGTCAGATCCTTATCTGTCAATGAATTTGCAAGATGTTCCAGCATCACCTTCATAGACTTCACAAAATCCTGCATCTTTTCTAAGATTTGCCATTTTGCTTTGTAATTGACAATGAACTTCCACTTTGTTATCTGACATTTAAAACATGCAATAATCAGCAAGAGGCTGACCAATACAAAAGCAAAGGCAACTCTTTAACATCCATGTAGGTTGTGTTGAAATTAATAAAAAATTCATTTGAATTCAGAGTGATTTTTATCATTATATGTTTACACAATCAAAATATATTAAAAGTACAACAATCATCATAACAGGAACAGGATTGGAGCCTTGATTTTTTTTTTTTTAATGAGAAAGGGAGATAAATCTTTTTTCTTAAAAACGTTGGCACTAAATGATCTAGTCCAGTGGTTTTCAAAGAGAAGTCCCTGGACCAATAACATCAGCATCACCTGGGAACATTCTAGAAGTTGTTAGAAATGCAAATTCTCAGGTTATTGAATCAGAATCTCTATAGGTAGAGCTCAGAAATTTGTGTTTTAACCAACTTTCCAGGTGATTCTGATGCATGCTATTCATGCAGTTCAATCTTGTTTTACTAGTAAACAAACTAAGACCTAGGGAAGAAAATGTGATGCTATTACTGAGTTGCAAGAACAGGCAAGAATCAAGTTCTGACTTCATGCTGGGTTCTTCCTCCTTTCACATAATACTCTAAAATATTATATTTACATGGGGCCTACAAAGCATGCTGTGTACTTATTTAATTGTCACCACTATTCTATAAATAGTTTTGCGTACATTTTATAGATGAGAAAATCCTCAGAGGAAGGTCTCAGTTAGCAAGGGGTTGATCCTGGATTCAACTTTATTTTTTTAAAATCAAATTCTCTGTTCATTTAACCAAACTACAGCATCTTATCTGACCAATCCACTCTATAAATTCTCAGAATGCAGAGCTATACCTTATTTATATATTTTCCCATTGTCACATTTGTGTCACCATTATAGGATCATCCCTTGGTGGAGAAAACAGCACAGTATTTTGCGGAAAGACTATTTTTGTGTCTCTATACTTCTATAGCTACAATTGGTTAAATTTACTACTTTTCTAAACTTCAGTAGCAAAGGCAAAACCAACTTATCTACATCAGATTGGCCAGGAAGGTTATTTTTATTCCTCATTGTTATGTATAACATGTTTGTTGTTGTATAATTGGGGGCTGCTGTTTGGATTTTTTTAATATTTTAAGTAGTGTTCATTTATTAAATTTGAGGCTTCGGGCTATGTTAGCAAGTGGTACAATTTTAGAAATTTGAAAAAAAAATTAAAATTCCATGTGGTAAGATAATAATATAGTTAAACATAGATTCCCAACATAAAAGTAGTTTTCTTCTTATAAAAAGGCTACTGATAACAATTATCATCATCAATAGCCACTGAGGGCTTCCTATCTTCTAAGAACTAGACAAGGCACTTCAGAATTCTCACAATAATCTTACCATGTTAGTACCGTTATTGTCCCCCTTTTATAGATGAGAAAACTAACTTTCAGAGATGAAGTAAATTGCTTAAAGTGACAGAGTCTATACACTGCATCCCAGGACCCAGATGCTAATCACCACATCATACTTTTTCCCAAACCAGTGATTTCCACTGTACTGCCTATGCCTCCAAGACCTTCTCTTTCGAGTCCCAAATGCATAGGCTGATAAGCAAAGGCCTCGCAACCTGACCGTAACTTACCACTTCCGCAGATTTATTTTACGCTTATTTCCTTCATGCTGCTTCTGTTCAAGTCTGCTTATATTTTCACATGTATTAGCCATTTCCAAACTCCAGGCAATTCTCTTCCTCTATGATTAATACAAACTTCTCACTCCACATCTCAACCTATTTTACTGTCAACCCAATTCTATTCAGCTCACTGAGAGTTTCAAGTCTTGGTAACAATATTATAGAATCCCCTTATCTTTAGGAGATGTTCCAAGCCCCACGATGGATGCTTGTAAGCGCAGATAGTACCAAACCCTATGTATACTATTTTTTTCCATGACAAACATACATATGATACAGTTTAGTGTATAAATTAGGCACAGTAAGAGATTACTTCTACTAATAAAATAGAACGATTATAACACTATACTGTAATAAGATTTATGTCAATGTGGTCCATTTCTAAGTATCTTATTGTACTGTACTCACTTTTCTACTTGTGATTCTGTGAGATGATAAAATGCCTGTGTGATGAGATGAAAGGGCAGACACAGCCTCTTTAGTAATTTTTATATTTCTCAGTCCAAACTTATTCCTGAATCTGTTTAATAATCCTTTACTCGAAATAAATGTCTTGGTGTCACCTGTTTCAGGGGATCCCTCACTGAAGTCTTCATATGAGCTCAATTCTTTCTGGTGCAGGATGCTGCTGTCAATCAGAACACATTTCTGCTCCTGTCTTTCAACCACAAATGTAACACCTTTTCTATTTTAACTAAGTACTTATCACGCACTGTGGCCTTGCTTTTGCGATTTGAAGTGCGACGGCAAAGTTAGCACGAACTTCTTTTCCTTTCTTCACAATTTTGCAGATAGAAGATACATTCTTATGGATTTTAGCATATGATAAAGCTGAGCAGGTAATATTTTTCTTTCCTTAAGTCAAGAACTTTCACCTTTTCACTTAAAGGAAGCACTTTGTGGTACTCTTTGGCATTTCCAAGTTTTCAGCGCCAATACTCTTGTGCTCAAGGCCATTATTAAGTAAAATAAGGGTGACTTGAACACAAGCACTGCGATATTGAGACAGTTGATCTGATGACCAAGATGGTTACTAGGTGACGATGGGCTGGTTATGTCTACAGCGTGGACACACTAGATGAAGGTACAATTCACATCCCAGGCAACATGGAGCAAGACTTCATCACACCACTCAGAATGGTGCACAATTTAAAATTTAGGAATTGTTTATTTCTGAAATTTTGCATTTAATATTTTTAGAGGGTGATTACTACAGGTAACTGAAACCATGGAGAGTGAAACCGTGGATAAGGGGGGACTACTGTAATAGAAATAATTTCTTTCATTAGTGGTGCTATGGTGGAGACGTGATACACTCCCAGTGGTCTAAGTTGTATCCAGGGAAGTTAGCAGGGGTGGTATGGAATTTTATTGGCTATGCTCTGGTTCCTAACCTCTGGTGCTGCTTTTATGCACACCAGATAAGAGAACCTTCTTGGGATGCACGTGAATGAGGCAGTCATTCAGTATCAGAATAATATAGTAATAGGCTATTAATTTAAGGAGAGAATGGTGCACACAAATTTAGGCCAGAAAGAGTGGCATGAATTATTGTTTCAAATTTTGCTCATGCAGAAACTTCCCTAGAATCCCTATGGTTCTTGTTTCTACAACTCAATTGGCACCTATATTCATTATTTTGTGATGTTGGCATTTTTCCCATGTGTTCATAAGATCATTTCTTAAATTGGAAATTACCTGAGAGTAGGAATTAAGATTTCAATTTTTGATGTATATAAATGCAACAGCATCTAAACTAAACTCCCTTTAGCAATTATACCATTATGTTCCCATCTGTTCCCCATACACAAGAGTAAACTAAGACACAAATTGTCCAAAAGCAATAAGAGGAAATATTGATAAATTTGACTACATATTTGAAACTTCTTATGGAAAAATGTCTTAAAGAAAGGGGCATGGCAATCAAAAACACAGTGGGAATTTGAAAGAAAAAGGGATAATTTATTCTAAAAAAAAAAATCTTAGAAATCATTGAGACAATTGGGCAAATAGGAAAATGGGAAAAAGCAACTCAAAGAAAGCCAAATAACATGAAGAGATATTCAGCCTTGATTTTACTTGAAAAAAATAAATTTTAAGAATGACTTGACATTTTTCACCTGATTGGTAAAATACTTTAACATTTGTAATATCTATCCCTGGCAACGTTGTCAGACAACTTTTATATTCCACTCCTGAATGTACTTATTAGTATGACCCATAGGTAATATTAGTACATTTTAAAAAATTTTACTCTATGCATTTTTACTTCTATATAAAATAAATAAATTGGTACAATACTTCAGGGGACAGGGATAAAATTTTCATCAAAATTTTAAATGCACACATTCTTTAATCCAGCACTAACACTTCTGCTATGGCTCTCCTCTCCTAAATATAAAAAGGAATATCCACTGAAAAATTGTTTCCATAGCATAAAACTGGAAATAACCTAAATAAACATAAATCTATCCATTCATAACTAAAAACACTGTAGTACATCTAAACTAGGGGGCAGCAAACATTTTCTGCAAAGGGCCAAGTAGTATTTTAAGCTTTGAAGCCCCTGTGATCTCTGTCACTACTACTCAGTTCTTCATAAAAGTAGCCACAGACAACATATAAATAAATGGATGTTGCTGTGTTACAATCTAACTTTATTTACAACACCTGTAGAAGGACAGATTTGGCTAGGTCCATGGTTTGCCAGTCCTTGATCTAGATGAAAGGATCTTTAAACTGAGAAAATCTGTGGACATATTAAACCAAAGCCTCCCCCCCCCGCGTCAAATTACATTTTCCAGAAATTCTTTCTCTCTCTCTCTCTTTTTTTTTTTTATCTCCAGGAAAGAGGATGAGTAAATGTACTCCAGAAGGAAGAGGGAGAGTAGAAGATTCTGCCAAGCGAGAGGAAAATAAAGGGCCCTTTCAGGTCCAAGAGATAAAGAGGGAAGAAAGATTGTCGGTTGGGAGAGCAAGCAGTCAAACGTGGGCTCTTTCTCTACCTCTTCTGGGCAAAAATGCCCCAAAAAAGAGAAATACAGAAAAAGAGGAATGTGGAAAAACCTGAAAGCAGAAATAGCTTGTGATCAGCTCCCTATTTGGAATTCCAGAACAACACTTCTATGTTGGGTGGGGCCACAGCAATAGAAAAATAGAAAGGATGATGCAGGAAGGATAGAACAAGAGAAGAGTTCAGCACTCCTAGTCTCCCTCAGGTACTACTTTAGATCCCAAATGTAGTCAATCCTCATTATTCATGGATTCAGTATTTACAAATACACTTACATGCTAAAATGTATTTCTAACCACACAATTGATACTTGCCATGATTTTGCAGTAATTTGAGGATATGCATGAGTCTCCCAACATGCACGTTCTTAACTGGGGTTGGACAAGGCCTTGCTTCACCTCTCATACTGTACACAAGTGTCCTTTTTTAACTGTCTATTTAGGGCCACATTTCTACATTTTTAAACTTTTGTCTGGTGATTTTACTGCTTAAACAGCCCCTTAACATGGTGCTAGAAAGCTGTTTGGTGTTTCTAAGCAGAACTATAATGTGCCTTAAGGAGAAAAATACATGCGTTATATCAGCTTGATTCTAGCATGAGTTATAGTGGTGTTGGTTGTAAATTCAACATTTCATCCACAATGTATATTAAATAAGTGTCTTTGAACAGAAATACCCATGAAACAAGGCTATATATTGATCAGTTCACAAAAATGTTGTGGTCAGAGGCTTGCAGGAACCTAACCCTATATCTTCCTAGAGACAAAGATTTCATATTCTTTAGTCAGTGTCCATATTGACTTTATTGAATGTAACTACTGTAAATAACAAAAATCAACTGTAGAATAGAAAAGAGCAACACATTTCCACATAACTCATAGGTGTATAAAACATCACTTAACTGAGAGTCAGTCGGTCCTTTGCATTAGGTATTTTTAAGAAGATCTGAGTAGACTTCTACCACAGGGGGTTGGTAGATGGTGGAGGACATTCAGCTTAATTCAGGGCCTGGATAGGAGATGTGGACAGATTTAAGATCTACAGCACCATCTAGAGTGGAGATGGTCCAAAACAGCAAGAATGTCTGCCTGGGTTCTGGGTGATCCAGATGGACCTCCTTGAATACCACAGCACATAGTTGCCAGGAACCAGCCCAAATAACCTAGCCTCCTCACAACAGAGACCCATGAGAACCCAGATAATGACCCCTAACCCCTGTCAGCCTGAAATCCTGGTCTTTTTCTGTTATACCAAAAGCTATCCTGAGGAGCAACTAGGAGAAATCCCCAAAGACCAAGCATTTACTCAAATGAGTTAAAGTTCATCAAACAGAGACTTTATAAAACCAAAAGAAACCATCTTAAATCAGAAGGGACTGTGGTTTAATAAATGGACAATGTTGAAGTCTTATCTCCTTTCTCCCAGCTCTGCTACTCCATATACAAGTACAGTAGGGGTAAGGCTTACTGAAAAATTTAATTGAGTTATGGAAACTTAAGAAAAGCTACAATTCCCTATGCATTTTTGTGTATTAGAAAATGTGTGTAATTCTGCCAGAATTCTATAAAGTATTTAAAGGATGGAAGCAGCTCTACACATGCCAGCATAAAAATATATCCAGATATATTTTTAAATATAAAAGAGGCAATTTCAGGACATTTTATACAATGCCTGTTACTATGGTTTAAATGTTTATTCCCTCCAAAATTTATGTTGATATTTAATCGTCATTGTAACAGTATCGGGAAGCGGGACACAAGAGGAGGTGTTTAGGTCATGGGGGCACCACCTTCATGAGTGGTGGATGTTGTTATAAAAAGGGTTTTGGGGAGTGGGCTCTCTCTCTTGCTCTTTCACCTTCTAGCACGGCAATGACACAGCAAGAAGGCCCTTACATGGTGTCATTGGCACTTTGATCTTGGACTTCGCAGCCTCCTAAACTGAGAGAAAATAAATTTCTGTTCTTTATAAATTAATTTGTAGTATTCTGTTATAGCCACACAAAATGGACTAAGACAGATATTGGTACCAAGAGTGATATATTGCTGTAACAGATATCTGAAATGTGGAAGTGACTTTGAAACTGGATTAATGTTTAAAAATACTTTAGACTCTAAGCTTCATAAAGGCCAAGACTGTGTCTGTCTTATCCCCACTGTTTGCTGGGCCCAGCATGCTGCTATATATATTACATGTTATTTTAATATTTGCTGAATGAACAAATGAATAAGTAATTGAATAAAAATGAGAAAGGAGGGAGCATCATGGACCTTGAACAGCAAAGCAAGTCACCCACTGGG
The DNA here is from genome assembly GCA_963574885.1 of Lepilemur ruficaudatus. Classification (NCBI taxonomy): domain Eukaryota; kingdom Metazoa; phylum Chordata; class Mammalia; order Primates; family Lepilemuridae; genus Lepilemur; species Lepilemur ruficaudatus. The sequence goes on along the minus strand of CAUYRT010044215.1, from coordinate 15,351 downwards.
AAAGAAGAATGAGGCACACAGGCAGAGAGAAGTCTAGAGAAAATAAATGGCATGTAGAGGAAATACTTCAAGCTTCTGACATCTTCTGATTTATGTTCTCTTTGAAGGCCAATTGTAATCCCTGTCCCAGGGTCCGTTTTGTACTTACAATGAAATAACCAACTATTTTGCAAAAGCCACCTCGAACTGCTTTCTGGTAGTGGTCATTTAGAACTCTGACTAATATATTTCCCCCTTGCCTCAACAATAAAGACTAAGCATTATTGCTCACATACAAAGGCATATAGACAAACTTTCATGATCTGGCTCTCACCTACCTCTGTATCTTTTTCTCCTCCTATTCCATTACCTGTTCCTCCTTTCCTTGCCCTTACCTTGGCTGACCATTGCAACCTTCTTCGTCAGGCTAGCATTGACTCAGCACAGTATTAACTTCTAAAGAAAAGCTCTGCGTGGCCACTGCAGCCACCACCACATCTGAATGAGAACTTTCAGTGTGTGCCCCTCTGTAAGTGAAGCACTCACCACACTGTAACACATTCGTCTTCCACTTGTTTGATTCTCCTGCTAGACTGCAGCTTCTTTCTGAATGGAACCCTTTCCTAATTGTGGATTTATCAGCATTTGACATGGGGACTCTCACATAATTGTCACTCAATAAATATTTACTGAATGAATTATTCTATTTATAGCTATGTTCAATGGAATGTTAGCTTTCATATTTTATTGATTAAAATACCTAAGAAAATGCAGAACAATGAGAAACTAGCCAGCCTGATATGTTTATACATCCTAAAGTCCAAAACTTAAAAAGATACAGGTAGAATTGGTGGATGCAATGGCCACATAGCAGATATAGATACCTCAAGATATAGCAAGTTGCAGAGTGCCAGGAGAAGTGAACTAAATATATTTTATTTGAAACTGTTAATGTAGCAATCAGACATCAGACAACAAAAGCAACACTTATAACCATAGGTTTTTATAGTTATAAATCTAAAAGATAAAAATAATAGGAACTCTCTCAAATCAAAATTATTCTATCCCCCTTTCTTTAACAAAGTTGTTGTACTTTTACCTTTTTTAATACTGCCTCACTTAAAGACTCTTTATAATCTAGACCATCTCCTGATTTTAAAGATGATGAAATGTAGATTTGTATAGAAGTAATATGACCAAGATCAGAAAGTCAATTAGCAGGTGAGCTGGGACTAGGACTCACTGCTTTCCTGCTTCCTTCTTTTATCCAAACTGGTTTCCCTCATCTTTAATCAGAGCTTTCAGCTTGACCTCAGTGCCCTTCACCCCTGAGCACACCTGGAATTTGATATTGCATGCTTGCCAAGCTCTTCTAGCCCCTGTATAGCAGAGGTATGTAAAAGCCAAAAGAAATTTTATTGGAAACTTATTTTACAGGCAGAAATCAAAATGACATCAGCTACAATAAATAACCACAATGTAGTCCTGAAGTAAAGGTTGGCTATGTCTCTAGCAAGGTCAGTTTTTGGCATTCACGTGAAATAAATATAAGGCAGCTTATCTTTTTGAAAGCAGAAGACTATAAAAACACAATTGCCAGAATGGGAGAAAATTGAAGCTGATTTCCATGGCAACAAAAGAGTTACACAGATACACAGATGAAATAGTGGCACATAAAAATCGATGTATGTTACATTAAAAATAGAAAAATGGAAAGTAAACAACAGGGGATTGACATTTATCAAGAATTCCTTTAGAGAGACGGCTACCACTGAGACACCTTGAGTTTGAGAGCCAGCAGGGAAACGTTTTCAACTGGAGGTCCTAAGTTTGGCTCACTGCAGTATACAAATGACTTGATGGTTATGGTTCCTCTATACTAGTGTGGAGCGGCATATTCATTTGTCATTTGAGTATTATTCTGTGGCAAGCTTTTGTGGACTCATTGACTGTCTAGGTGACAGGCTTGAGTTGAGATTATCAGACACCTTAACAATGGTAGAGATGTCTCAAGACTGTCACTTTCCTCTATGCCACTAACCTTACCTTAGTTCAGTCTCCCTTATTACTTTTATGCTCAGGGTATTTCTCCACTATGATATACTCTCGCCTATTTTAGTGGATTTACATTTCTAAAACCAATCTTAGTCTAGATCCACCGATAGCCCTTTTAATGGATCCCCACTGCCAAACTCCTTAGCATGACATAGCAGATCTTCATATTTGAACCCCTGGCATGCTCCCCATCTCACATCATGTTACCAGAACTCTAAGCCTACTTTTCCCCATCATTTCATGGTTTCTTGGAGCCCTAGACCTTTGCACATGCTACACTTATTGTCTGAGCCATCTGTCTCTCCATAATCCTCCACTCCTGTCTTTCCCTCATTTAGATTCCTCCTGGAATCTTCTGCTGCCTGCTTCATACCCCTCCATGGGTCAGAGGGGCGCTCCCTGCATGTGATGATTATAAATGTTTATTATATCACACAGAAATTATCTTCTTACTTGTCAATCTCTTTTGCTAGGTTGGTAGCTTGTTGTGATTTTTCTGTCACCATAGCCTCAGTGTCTGGCACACAGCACACTCTCCATACATATTTTCGGATTGAAATGAACTCAATATAAATATCTCCCTATGAATGTTTGCCCAGATTTTTGTTGTCATTCCTGACTTAAAGCTCATTTGCTCTAATGAAATCTCAATCCACATGTAAATACTTCAAACGTTTAGAAAATTCATCTTCATTTTCACTTTTTTTAGTTTCATACATTGCAACATTTATGTATCATTATTTTATGTTCCATTACTTAGAATACCTACAACTTCCTAGGCAAGGTCCTGATGGCTTCCTTTTTATAACTCAATTGCTCAGGAAATAAAGCAGAGAGACATACAGAAACATAGAATCAAATATTCTACATGTCCTTTTGACATTTATCCACTACCTGGAGCTACTGTTAGATTAGACTAAGGAGAAAATGAGTGAAGCCAGAGAAACAAAGACCAAAAGAAGACAAAACACATATCCACACAGAAACACATAAAAAAATGTTCAGAATAACTGATTTATAATAGTTGAAAGCTGGAAAAAATGTGACATCAGCAGTATGGTAGAGTGGGAAACCCTTACCCCCACAAAGATACCAACTCAACACTAATTTATGGACAAATTATCTTTGTGAGAAATCAAATTGAAAGGCTCCTGCACCATGACATGATGTGAAACCAGATTCACCAACACAGTAGGGGGATTTAGGACTCTCTTACCAGACATTCTACTCCCAATTTAGCACAGTATAATTTGGAAGAGACTCTCCAGTTCCCACTTTCATGCAGGAGAGGAAAGAGATCAGTGCCTCAATTTTTACAAGGTATTCCCCAGAAGACTGGCTTCTATATCATCAGTCTTAGAGCTCTTGCAAATCCCGTACAGGCCAGCTGCTCAGGGCAGAACAGAGACAGCATGTCGGATTGGTAGACGACATCAAGTAAGCAGACAAAAAATATTAGCTTAAAATTTCCTTCTGGAGAGGAAAAGTGTCAACCTATGCTTTCAAAACCCAACTTCTCCAGAGTTGCCCAAAGAAATAGCCTATGTCTCACAAGACTTGAGGGTCTTAGGGAGGAAATAAGTTCTTAGGAGCTATTGTATAGCATGGTGATTATAGTTAATAATGTTTGAAAATAGTTAAGAGAGTAGATTTTAAATGTTCTCATCACAAAAAACTAAGTATGTGAGGTGATTGATATGTTAATTAGCTTGACAGCTTGATTTAAACATTCAACAATGTATGCATGTACCGAAACATCACATTATACACTGTAAATATGCACAATTTTTAAATAAAAATAAAAAAATGGTGTAGCTAGTATGGAAAACAGTATAAGGCTTCCAGAAGAAGTTAAAAATAGAAGTACCATATGTACTGGCAATCTCATTTCTGGTTATTTACCCTAAAGAATTGAAATCAGGGTCTCAAAGAACACTCCCAAGTTCACTGAAGGACTGTTCACAGCGACCATGATGTGAAACAACCTAAATGTCCACTGACAGATAAAAGAATAAAGAAAATGTGGTGTGTGTGTGTACACACACACACACACACACCAGAATACAAAAGATCAACAAAACAAAAAGTTGAGTTTTTTCAAAAAGATGAACAAAATCAATAAAACTTTAGCTAGACTAAGGAGCAAAAAAAAGACCTAAAGAAATAAAATCAGAAGTGAAAAAGGAAACATGACAACTGAGACCACAGAACTACAAAGAAACATTAGAAACTCACAAAAAAACTATACTTCAACAAATTGGAAAATGTAGAAGAAATGGATAAATTCCTGGACACATATATCCTACCAAGATTGAATCAAGAAGAAATAGAAAACCTCAACAAACAACAAGATCAAAGCCATAATAAATCTCCTGTAAAAGAAAAGTCCAGGACCTCATGGCTTCATAATTAAATTCTATCAAACAGTTAAAGAACTGAGAGCAATTTACTCACTCTTCAAAGAAATTACAGAGGAATGAGCGCATCCAAATTCATTCTCTTATACGAGGTCAACATTACTCTAATACCAAAACCAAACAAAGACACAACAAAAACAACAAAAACTACAGGACAATAATCACTTATGAACATAAATGTAAAAATCCTCAACAATAGCAATAGCAAACCAAATTCAATAATGCATTAAAAAGATTATTCACACAGTCAAGTGAAATTGATCACAGGGAAACTGATAATTCAGTAAAGTTTCAGGGTACAAAATCAACATATAAAAATCAGTAACATGTATATACACGAACAGTGAACAATCTGAAAAATCAAGAAAGAAATCCCATTTACAATAGCTACAAAGAACACAAAATATTTAGGAATCAATTTACACAAAGAAGTGAAAGATTGGTACAAAGAAAACTGCAAAACGCTGATAAGGGAAATTTAAGCAAACACAAAAAATGAAGATATTCTATGTTTACGAGTTAGAATTAATATTGTTAACATGTCAACACTATTCAAAGCAATGTACAGATTCAATGTAATACTTATTGAAGTAACAATGACATTTTTCACCGAAAGAGAAAAAAAAATCATAAGATTTATGATTTGCACAAAAGTGCAAAAGACCACAAATAGACATAGCAATCTGAAGCAAAAAGAACAAATCTGAAGATATCATACTACCTAACTTCAGAATATATTACAAAGCTATAGTAACCAAAACAACATGGCAATGGCATAAAAACAGACATATAGACCAATGGAAGAGAATAGAGAACCCAGATACAAATCTACACATTTATAGCCAACTCATTTTTGACAAAGGTATCATGAACATATAATGGGGAAAGAAGAATCTTTTCAATAAATGGTTAAACTGCATTAAGACTCAGTGACCTACATTCCAGTTTCAGAACCAAATTTTGGCACTCTGCTTCATTAGCTGGACAAGTTAAATAGCTGCTCTGGGTTTCAATATCCTCAGGTGTGAAATGAGGTGAATAACTTCCCTTTTACCTCTCTCCCTCCCTGTCGAGACTGGTGAGAAATCAAATGAGATCATCAACACAAAAGCACTTCATAAGCTGTAAAATTCATAGGTAGATGAGCAATCAGTATACTAATTATTGGCGAAGACCATGCAAGGTACTGTGGGAAATATAAAAATACAGAAAGTAAAGTTTTTACTTCTAAAGAAATCTATAGTTTGATAGAGATAAGTCTTGGACACAGATTATCTTGTTCTTTCTGATAGCAAGATTTTTTAAACCCAATCTAAAAGGTGCATCATCACAGAGTACTGCTAACCCAAAGGCAGATTTGGGACTTTATGTAACTCTGGGGACATTTTAGTCATGGATGTTTCAGTATACTCTTGAACCTTCTACCTAAACTCCAATAACAATAGTAGGGTTTAATACTGTAAACTATAAACACAATCCTAAGTCCCCCAACCAATGGAAGAGACCCCCTCTTGTCCAAGGCAACCCCAGAGAAACCTTAAAAACTGAGTTCTCTGCCATGACAGGAGTTAATACCTCATTATACCCCCCTATTTTTGCAGTTTAGACACAACTGACCAGCATTAATATTAAAATAGAGATCATAAGCCTCACAGAACAGACTCTTTGTGGCAATAAGATACCAAATTATAAACAAGACACAAAACTAACAGGCAAGGGTTAAATCACTTACCCCTACACTTAAAAAATAAACTATGTTCTAAATGCCACAAGGTTTTTCTTTTTCCCTAGCAGCTAAACAAGCACTGGCCTCAAGATAAGCAATATTAAAACAATCACAGCTCACCACCAGGTACTAATTGACCCCCTGTTCCACAAGTCATGACTCCAGCTTTCATTGGACAAGAGACTGACTTCAGTAATTTTCTCCTGATGAGTGACCACTGACCACTGACTGGTGCTGGTTGGTTTACAAAGCCTGAACACTTGAATGCCTTGGTGTCCCTGCTTCACTTTTTGACATATAGAGCTTAATTGTGTTTTATTTAAATGTTAAGTCTCCACCTCTGAGTGAACATGGGTTGCACGTAACATGCATGTTTGTTCAATATTCGTGAGTTAGGACCAGCTTCATAATTATTCATAGTTTTTTCTGTAACCGGTTAAATACGTATACTTGGCCAATCCCTTCAGCATAAATTCCTGTCTTACCCTTCCTTCCCTTGGAAGTGCCTGTTCAGCCGGAGCCTATACTTCCCAGCCTGCCAGAATGGTCCCTTTGCAGGCTACAGCCCTTTAGAAGAAATAAAGTCTCCTCTCCAAATTTATAGAGCTCATGATTTTTAAGTTAATAGCGCAAAATTATGTTAGTGGTGATTACTTCTCCACTCCTGGTATCCATTTCTTACAATGGGAGCTCAATTAGTATAACTCCTGGTCTATTTCCACTCCTTTATTCACTTTGCTGTTGGGGTGGTTGAGAGATCTAAGAACATTGCATTTAGCTCTTCCTTTCCCTTCTTGGTACAGGTAAGTCTGCTGTGAAGGTTGCTTTGGACAAACACTGCACTGACTGAAGACCAATTCTGAGTTTGCTTATTAGCAACACATTTGGTGATTAGACCGAAAGCCACAATCTTCAACGTGGCCTCTGTGGGTAAATAAGGTTATACTTCGGTCTCTAGTTTTTCTTTTATTTCTCAACCTCTTCGAAATAGTGTAGGACTATTACTTCAGAGATCGCCATGAATAGTATGTTCTAGGAACCATGCTAAATAATTTCCATGCCTTATTTTATGTAATCTCCATAACTACTCCCCGAAGCATGTATTATTATCCCCCACATGATTGAGAAAATAGAGTTAATTCACATAATTTATCCCTCATCTTCTAGCAAGTAAGTAGCAGAGTTAGGAGTTGCTATGGACTGATTGCTTGTATTCCCCCAGATCTGTATGTTGAAGCTCTGAATCCCCCATGTGATGGTATTTGGAGATGGGGTCTTTAAAAGGCAATTAGGTTTAGATGAGGTCACGAGGGTAAATTCCTCATGGTAGGATTAGTGCCCTGTAAGACACCAGAGAGTTTGCTTCACTTTTTCCGTTCTCTCCCTACCACACAGAGAAAGCAGCCATCTACACAAAGCAGGAAATGGGCCCTCACCAGGAATCGAATTGGCCAGCACCTTTTCTTGGACTTCGAAGCCTACAGAACTGTGAGAAATAAATGTCTGCTGTTTATAAGCCATCCAGTCTATGGCATATTTTATTTTTTAATAGAATCCTGAGCTGACTATACAGGAATCAAACCCAGGTCTCTCTAAATCTAAAGCCTGCACACTTAGCTGGCTCACCTTTATATAAATCACTCATGAAAACACTGCTATAATTTTTACTACCAGAGATAACTTAGACCCCAGCAGAACCAAAGCAATGTCCAGTGTTTGGAAAACCTCTTCTGTTTTGCCCCTTGTCTGCTGTATGACATCTGAATTTTAATTATCTCATTCGTAAAATAGAAATAATAGTAATACTGAGGCTGCCTGGGGTACCTGACTGTCGTATTGACACTTGAGATGGTGGATTTACAGATCCTTTGGAGACTTGATGGCATGATACCAATAAAGGATGGCATGGTACCAATAAAGTGGTCAGAATGATCATAATTATTTCCTTAAGATGTTAGAATTAAGATCACATGCAGACAGATTTCAGGACTGAATACTGAAACTGTAATTATGGTTGAGCACAAATTTTTGAACGGATGTTTTAACCCAACAACCCTACTGTTGTGTCGTCTTCTTCACAGGACTCAGCCCCTTCAGTACCCATTCTTCCCTGTGATAAAAGGGGTGACACTTCAGGAGTGGCATTGAACAACCGTCCTAAGTCTGAGCTTAGTGACTGACAACTCTGCAACCTCTATTCAGATTTAGAAACACGTCTTATGTGTGAATCATCAACTTCTGGTTAGCATAGTAACTTCTGGAGATTCTCAAAAGAATTCTGTGTAACAGGCACTGTATTTTACAACAGTTTCCATATATTCTTTTTATAAAGATTCATAAAGCCACAATCCTCATCTCAATCATACTAACGAAGCCTGAAATTAGGTTCCCATGTTGCAGATGGGTTATATGTCACGACCGAAACTTCTCTAAGTCACCAGAGAATTAAATACTCAATTAGTTAAGGAACAATACTATCAAAAAAATTCTTAATATTAAAGCTAAATAGTCTGTTGATTTGCTTAATTTTATCATCTTTGCTTTAAAAACCAAGTGGAAAAAAACTATACCCATGATGAGGACAAATTAATACTTAAACATGGTAAAATGACTCGAGGTACACTTTTGAATAAGACTCAAATTAGTCTTTAATTTGAGCAAGGGAAAATGTGTTATGAAAAAGTACAGCTAGCATATTTTTATTTTGTACGTTTTAAAGACTATTCACTTTTGGTAAGCTGTTTACCTGTCATTTAATATTATCTTGCACGTCCAATGGCATTATCAATTGGCCACTCTACTGAACTGAACCTAGAACATTTGCCATTGAGAGAATATTCGGTGTATAGAAATGGAACTTGTCATTGCCTCAAGGGTGACAAATTCCAGTATAAGATTTGACCGGTATGGTAGATGCTTTCTTGAGGTGAAGCATACTTCCCTACCACTGTGACTTTGGGCTTGGCCATGAGTTGCCTGACCTGCAGCTAGTGGGCATGTACCAGTTCCTGGTGGATGCCTAGAGATATCCTATAATCTTAGCCCCGCCCTGTGGCCGTCTGCCCTCCACCATGGGACTAGCATTCTCAGCAATGGCTACTCCCTCAGGCTTAGCCCTAAATGTGAAGGCACATAGAAGCTGGCAACAAAACTGGCTACAGAATTTATGGGACCTAGTGAGAACTGAAAACCTAAAATCTCTTGTTCAAATATTAAGAATTTTTTTTTCATTTCAGGATATTATGGGGTATAAGCATTTTGGTTACATGTTATGACTTTGCCACACCCAAACCATGATTTAAGGCATGCTTTTCCCCCCTAAAAAAATTCCTAGAGTGATACCTTCTACTAGTTTTATAATAAATTTTTTTTAAAAAAATAAAAAATCAAAAATTAAGACTTTTAAGACAGTGCTTGCAGAACATCAAAACAAATGCATGACCCTGCTCACACAGGGCTCTATATGACCATCTGATCACACATCCATGAAGCCAGCCTTGTCTGGAAGAGCTTTAGCTGAGCTGTGGGCCTTACATGATGTAAATAAGAGATTAACATTTGCTGTTGTAATCAACTAATATTTTGGAGTTATTTGCTATGACAGATGTTGGCTAATACAGCAGATACCTAAAACAAGTAAAGCAATCAGTCACAAAAGTGCTTATTCTTGTGGCAAACTGGAGAGCACATGCCCCATCTAAGGCCGTTCCTGCTCATGGTTGCCCTACAAGCATGCACCACCTGTCAGGGTGCTTCCTGAGCACAGCCAATCTCCCTGTCTTTCGACACTGGGTGGAAATCCATATTTATGTGCAATATCTCCATTTTAAAACATAGGCAACATTTTTAAAGATATAATACAGGGAAAACAAAATATGTTTGTTGTCTAGATCTTGTTATCAATAAACCATGTGATTTCTTTTCTGGGATTGTTTGTTGGCATAATCATAAGGAAACATAAGATGGTTCAAAGCTAGAAGGAGTTAAAATGACTGCTGTATTGTATTCTCCCAGTCTAAAAGTGGGTTCCTCAATAGCCAGAGATTATTCTTCAAGTAGTGAAGTCACAGCATACAAGGAGAGAATCGTTATGTAAAATGCCATACAGATAAATAGACTTGTCCCTCAGATCCTGAACACAAGATAAGCAGGGTGTCATGGAGTTTAAGGAAGACTGAAAGAACATAATTAAAAGATAGCCCTCAATTCAGAGTAAAGTCAGAGACTTAATACTCCAACAAGCAAGTCTATCTCTTTCTCTCTCTCACGCATGCACACACATTTCAAGAGGGTTTAAACAGAACTCAGCTTCAATTTTACATCTGCCACTTTTGCCAAGATTCTAAATTCTTAGGGTTGAAGATTAATAAGAGAATGCCTGTAAAGGTTTTGCATTCTATCTGCCACATAGTAAGGTTACCTATTGTTTCTATATTGATGGCAAGGATCTCGTCTGATTTTATTCACCATTCAGTATCTAAGCTCTAGAACAGCGCCTATCACAGAGTAGATATTTAATAAATATTTTTTTGAATAAAATGAATTAATTCTGTCCAATAAGCACTTCTCCCCAGTTGAGACCTTACCAGCCATCATGACAAATACAGCGATAGCTAAGTCAAAGCTGTGGCAAATATTATTTCACCCACTGAATACAGATTGAATATATCCACATTTTCTTGACTCTATTTAATATAGCCATTTCCTCTTTGATTGCTTACAGAACTCCAATTTTCTCCAGCAGTCAGGCAGATGGCAATGTGCTCAGCAAAGACAAGCCCCTCCTTCAGCCTCAGGGGATGCGTTTTGATTGGTTTAAATTTTGATTGCTGTAAACCAGTGATGATGATTTCATTCCTCTTTTCCAGCAATCGGTTTGAGGCAGGCACGTGAATCAATTCGGGATAATGAGACATTAGAAGACCTGTATCGGTAAACTTTTGGGAAAGTCTCTTCCCAGATGAAAAGTAAGCTTGCAGAGGTAATAGACCTGTTTCTGTCCTTCCCTCGCCAAATGTTGACCTCTGGCGATGTGTGTTTGTCACTGTGGCAGCCATCCTGGGTCCATGAGGGGTAAACCAAGAGATTCACACACAAAAAACATCCCCAAAACCCACATAACTGTTGAGCAGCTAACTTAAATAATGTTGGAACTGCCTGCTAGCTCAAAACTTCTACTAAATGAGATTACAAATGTTTTACTGTATAAGTCTATTTTAATTGGCTATCCTGTTTCTTGGAAACTCTAAACATCCTAATTGATATAAAAATCCCTGTTCTCACTAAAGGTCTGACTCTAGGAAATGGAGACAGGTACAGAGAGAATTTATTGGATAAGGTATCAAGCGACACAGGAGGAGTAAAGCTAAAACACTGTTATAGTTCAGGGGCAGGTGCTAGTACTTCCAGCTGCTTTGTCTGTCATTTGTGGGGGAGGGGTGAAGGGATAGGGTCAAATGAAAGGATCAGGAAAGGCCGTGTGCCCAAACATCTTTTGGAGCGACATCTAAATGATGGGTAAAATTTCAATACACAAACATGATGCACCCATTGTAGATAGATAATACATCAGAAGGACGATATGGAGATAATAAAATGTATGTCTTATGACATACATTTGCATACATATGCATGGATAGCATGGATATAATGGATTACTAGTGATACAACAGTATTTTTCAAAAATGGACTGTTAGTAACTAGAGCTGCCTAAAGGGATGATCTATCTCATAGGAACACTAGAGATATTCACACTGAAAAAGCATGTCCTCCTTTCATAGATGAGCGAATTCCTGCTCACTGGAATTAATTATAAGAACGTATGGACCCTATAATTTAGAGGATGGTTCTACCACTTGAGGTTGCCATCAAGGAAGACAGCCATTGTCCCACATGAGAGACAGAATCTAGCAACAAATGGTCCATGAGTCTGACTAGGAATTAAAATTGAGGTGATAATAGGCTTTTTTAGAGTTCTAATAGACATCTCTGGTGAGGGTACACTAGCCGTGTTGGGTTTGGGTTTTCTCCATTGGCTCTTATGCTGAAATCTTCATCATTGAGGGGTTTGGAATCTATGTCACACAGCAAGTAACAAGCTCCACAAAGCTATGACAGAAGATTAAGTATTATTGGTCCCTATTGTCATTATGACATAGTGGACAGATACTGTGGTTGGAGTTAAAACGGCCTGAATTTCAAATCCTGATTCTGCCTCTTACAAGTCATATAATGTGGAATAACTTACTTAACCTCTCTTAGCTAATCTATTCAAATGAGGATCAGAGGTAATGCTGACCTTAAGTTTTTTGTATGAGGTGAATACAACCATTACATACATGTAAACTTCAAGCCCAGTGAGTGACCTCTAGTAAACACTCTGGTTCTTAAGGGAAAGGTGGGAGAAAAGAAAGATCTGGATATTTACTCAATTTTAAGAAATGACAGTAAGTTAGAACCTCTTGTATTATCCTGGATTAAGCGTGAGCCCATTATTCGAGGTGAGGTGACACAAGACCCGAAGAATGGGTTCCACCTGTACTCGCCATCAAATTGGTGTTGACTGATTAACACTATGGTGCTCAACGGGTGGGAGTGAACACTGGGGAGTTGGGGGTGGGGGTAAGACCCAAGGCTGAGCGACGTGGGGGGTCACTGTGGAGGGGTGCGATATGTTTGAAAAGTAGTGGGAGAGCGGAATTAGGGGTCTCAATAGGGGAAAGGAATTCCTCTAAAACTGATTCATGTGATTAACTGTACACCTTGGTAAATTCACTGAAAATCATTTAATTGTACACTTAAAATGGAGTGTTGGTTGTACGTAGATACAGTTGGAGCAGTACGTATGTACTCTATGGACTACTTTGACAGAGTAGATTTTTGAATGTAACAAGATAAGTCAACTTGAGTGGTAATATATTTTGGGAAATCAGCTCACTACAAATTTTGACTGTAAACATTATACTGTAAATGCTTTGTAGTTTTCCCCCAATTTAAAAAAAAAAATCTATCCACGTTGTGAAGTACAGATCTATCTCTTTTTTTAAAAAAAAAAATCTCTTAACTGTAGCATCATATTCTGCTATCTGTATGTTAACATGTTATTTACTCATTTCTCTATTAATAGATGTTCAGATTATTTCCAATTTTATGCTACTACAACCAATGTAGAAATGAACTTTTTTTTTTTTTTACATGTACTAGAGGATGTATATAAGAGTTTTTCTGGGGTACATAGTACAAACTGAACTCCAGATTATGAGGTAAGTGCGCTTTCAAATATCCTAGCTACTGCCAAATTCTTGGCAGAGTAGCAATGACAGTTTAAACTTTTAGGAATGTTTAAGTGTTCCTGTTTCCTTATACCCTCACCAACACTTGATATAATAGGCCTTTTTAATTTTTTCAATCAAACAGGTGAAAAATACCTGTTTTTAATTAGTTTTCTTATTTCTAGTGAATTGAGCATCTTTTAATATAATTATTGGTCATTAGGGTTTTGTCTTGTGTTGAATTGTCTATTCTTATTCTTTTCCAATAGAGTGAACAATTTTTCTCATCCTTTTCTCTTTATTTTTCTTTTTATTTAAATAGATTTGGGGAGTACAAGGGGTTTTTTGTCACATGGCTGAATTGCATAGTAGAAAAGTATGTCCTTTTAATATACCTGTTACCAGAACAGTGTACATTGTATCCAATAGGTAATTTTTCATCCTGCACCCCCAACTTCCCCCTCTGAGTCTAGGGTCTGAGATTAGTGTCCACTGAATCACTCTGTATGACCATGCATACCCATTGCTTAGCTCCCACTTCTAAGTGAGAACATGTGGTAATTGGTTTTGTGTTCCTGGGTTACTTCACTTAGAATAATGGCCTCTAATTCTATCCAAGTTGCTGCAAAAGATATTATTTCATTCTTTTTTATGGCTTAGTAGTAGTCCGTGGTATATATATACCATATTGTCTTTATCCACTCCTCAGTGGATGAGCACTTATGCTGGTTCCATATCTTTGCAATTGTGAATTCTGCTACGATAAACATATGGGTGCAGGTGTCTTTTTTATAAAATGACTTCTTTTCCTTTGGGTAGATTTCCAGTAGTGGGATTGCTGGATCAAATAGTAGATATCCTTTTAGCTCTTTGAGAAATCTACATACTGTTTTCCTTAGACGTTGTACTAATGTACATTTTCATCAACATTGTATCAGTGTTCCTTTCTGTCTGCATCCATTGTTTTTTGACTTTTTTATAATAGCCATTCTGACAGGGGTAAGGTGGTATCTCATGGTGGTTTTAATTTTCATTCCCCTAATGATTAATGAGGTAGAGCATTTTTTCATATGTTTGTTGGCCAGTTATTTCTCTTCTTTTGAAAGTTGTCTGTTCATTTCTTGTCCCATTTTTTAATGGGGTTATTTATTTTTTCCTTGCTGATTTGTTTGAGTTCCTTATAGATTCTGGATATTAGGCCTTTGTCAGATATATAGCTTGTGAATATTTCCTACCATTCTTCAGGTTGTCTATTTACTCTGTTGATTATTTCTTTTGCTGTGCAGAAGCTTTTTAGAGTCATTAAGCCCCATTTATTTATTTTTGTTCTTGTTGTATTTGTTTTTGGGGTCTTAGTCATAAATTCTTTACCCAGGCCAATGTCAAGGATAGTATTTCCTAAATTTTCTTCTAATATTTTCATAGTTTTCTGTCTTACATTTAAGTCTTTAATCCATCTTGAGTTAATTTTAGTATATGGTAGGAGATAGGGATCCAGTTTCATTCTTCTTCATGAGGCTATCCAATTTTCTCATCACCATTTATTGAATAGGGTATCCTTTCCCCAGTGTGTGCTTTTGTCTGTTTAAGTATTTGGCTTTATTTCCAGGGTCTCTATTCTATCCCATTTGTCTGTGTGTCTACATTTACACCAGTATTGTGATGTTTTAGTTACTATAACTTTGTAGTATAATTTGAAGTCAGGTAATCTGACTCTTTTAGATTTGTTCTTTTTGCTCAGGATTGCTTTGCCTAATCATGATCTTTTTTGGCTCCATATGAATTTTAGGGTTGTTTTTTCTATTTCTGACATAGGTATTTTGATAAGGATTGCATTGAATCTGAGATCTGTAGATTACTTTGGGCAGTGTAGACATTTTAACAACATTGATTTTTCCAATCC
>CAUYRT010044213.1:0-73323 GCA_963574885.1 Lepilemur ruficaudatus | reverse complement strand
CCAATTAATTTCTTTCTATTATTAGTAGAGACGGGGTCTCGCTCTTGCTCAGGCTGGTTTCAAACTCCTGACCTTGAGCAATCCACCCGCCTCGGCCTCCCAGAGTGCTAGGATTACAGGCGTGAGCCACCGCGCCCGGCCTACCTGTCAGACTCTTGATGGACTTTGAGCTCTATCTCTTGCTCTGTGAAATCTTCCCAGTCCTTCCCACAGGCCCCATCCCTGCCAGTCTCTGCTCTTCCTTGCCCATGTGCTTCTTACACACCTCTGCTATGGCACACAGTGCAATACATTGCCACTGCCTGCTCACGTGTGTCTCCCCCAGCTAAGAGCCTGGAACACCGTAGGGGGCTTAATAGATGCGATAAGGGCCAGTAGTCAGGCAGGCTCCATGGAAGCAAATCTTGAAGGATGGATAGAATTTTGATAGAAGATAACGAGAGGCCAAAGTCACACAGATCCTGCTATATCTGTTCAAGTCAACGTGAGACATGATTGGATAGATATTGCCACCAAGGAAGGAAGTCCAGCCCCTGTGAAAACCATGCCACCCCCTCTTCTCTTCAGCATAGCACAAAACAGAGGCAGTTAATGAGAATGATAGATGTTGATAAGCATATGATATTCATGCATTTTGCATATTTTCATTTATCACTGAAATGCATGCACAGATTTCTCAATCCATTCCTCCCTCCCTCCCTTCCTTCTGCAACTTTTAATTAAAATGTCTCCTGACCATCCTGGATGGTGCTAGGCCCTGTAAGGACACACAAGTGTCCTTGTGAAATTTGTCCTTGGTGAGCTCATGTTGTGCCTTCCAAGGGTAAGGCAGAGGGTGCAATGGTTTCCAGCAGGGGTTCTGGAATCAGATGACGTGGATGTGGGTCTAAATATCGACTTTGGTGAGTCGTCTGATCTTGGGCAACTGGCTTAAGCTCTCTGAGCCCTGGTTTCCTCATTTATAAAATGAGGACAATAACACACACCTAGTAGGGCTGGCGTGGCCGAGTGCTGGGCATGTAGCTAGAGCTCCGTGAACATTAGCTGTTGATATTAGTGTTTTCCCAGCTCCCAGCTGCAAATAGGAGGGTTTGCAGGTTCCATTAAAACATCCTGGATGGACTCAGTGTCAGTGTGTGCAGCCTCCTTCCTTCCGAAAATTCCAAGCATTCTGAGTCTGAGGGAATGAGGACCAGCTTGGAACAGTGACTGAGCAGAAAGCAGGAAGCTGTGGGGTGGGGGCATTTGGAGCCTCCCTGCTTCATGGCAACACCCCACCTCCGCTTGCTTCTCCAGCTGTGAGAAGCCACCTGCTACTTCTTTTCCCTTGTCTTGCCTTAAATATGCCCCAGATAGATCATAAATTGACTTTCCGCCTGACCTAGAGACACCCGGAAGTCTTCTGCTTGGCCCCCAAGACTTCTGCTCCCTCCTTGCCTGACAGTCACTTTGCACTTCCTGTCACTGCAGTCGCAACAGCATCTGGGGTCAGCGAGTGGGTTGAGAGAGCTCAGACAGGATGCAACGGTGTGATTCATTTGCACCAGGGGATTCTGAATAGATAATAATCGTCTGCAAATGGCAATTAACAGAATCTTTTTAAAAATGCCTTGATGGCTATAAAACGTAAGGCAAAGCGCTTCGTGCCTCTTGTTGCAAGTAATTACGGAGGCGGCCTATTACGCGCAGGTGTTCAATGGCCGGATACTTCTGCCCAGTGGCCCTGAACAGAGACGCTCCCTCAACTGTCAGTCTGCGCCCTCGGACCTTTCTCAAATACGGCGTTTGAGGGAGACTCACTTTGACTTCTTCCTGAAGCCCTTTCCCGGGACCCACTGCATCCCAGAGTGGGAAAGGAACTGAAGATAGCGCCGTGAGAAGATGGAAGGCACAGGGAGAGGAACTAACATTTGCTAAAGAGTGTTACACACCAAGCCTGGGGTAGCTGCTTTTGCACCCGTCGTTCTAGTCGGTCCTTACACAGCCTGGCAAGGAAGGAAGTTTTATTCCCTTACTTTTTTTTAGCAGATGAGGAAACTGAGGTTTAGAGGTTAAATGACCTGCTTGAAGCCAGTTAGCAGAAATGAGATTTGAACTTTCCAGCACTTGCTTATGGAGCCCATATTCTCTTCCGCCACCCAATGCTCCTTGCACTCCTCCCTCACGGGATTTAAAACTCTGACTAATTATCTCTTTAACTCATTATTTGTTTGCCTTCTTTCTTGGCTTTGCTATAGGTTTACCAGGGCAGGGGACACTGCCTGTCACACCCAGCACTGTACTGCTAGAGCCTGGCCCAGTCACACCTGGGCAGTTAATAAATACCTGCTGAATGAATGACTAGTTTCCTTGGGTGGTGATGAATCAGTGGAAGTGACCAATATTAAGATCATCTGATGGTCGATCAACATCTTTATTAAAAAACATTTTCACATGAAGCAATAGATTTTGTATTGGCTAATCTGTGATAGACACAGATTTTTATCTTACAGGAATCTACCCCTTAAGTAGAGACCTGAAGTGCATCTCTACAATTCCCTAGAGTCTGGCTGAGCATGTAGCAATAGAAACAGCATCCTCTTGCCTTAGCTATATCTAATACTTTCAAATGCAGTCCGCTTCCCAAACGCCTTCCTCTCCTCCTGCTCCCTGGCTAAGGTAGAGGGGAGGAGGCACTCTTGGGAAACCATTATGTTTCCGACCTTTCCACCTGCCAGAGAACAGGGAACTAGCGGCTGATTCTCTGGGCACACAGGACCCATGCACAGTCATGTATGGCTTAGCTCTGGTCTGCTCTAGACACTTAACCCTGAGCAGGTTCAGATGGTTTTGACGAAATCTCCAAGTGTTAGGTGGGAGGAAAGAAAATTAAAAACAAACTAAAAACAAACCATGGTAAGGTTTGGGTAGGGAAGTTTAGGAAGAATGCCAATTCCTTCCTGGTCAATTTCTGTAAGGCCAGACTCTCATACTTGAGGCTGCTGGGACCTGTTCTCGGGAGAGAATGGCAGGCAACAGGCATGCAGGCAAAACACCAAGTGTAGCGGCGCCCGATGCAGAGATGGCTTGTCATTTGAGGGAGAGGTTTAGGAGAAGCAAGCTTCTGCCACTCCATTTCTAACAGCCTTTGACAACTGTGCTATTCCGAGGGTTTGAAATGGCACATCTCACCTCCTGTCAGTCAATGTGGCTCACAGGGTGGGAGGGACAGGTGAGTAGAATCCAGGTGGGTAGGAAAGAGCAAAGGGCAGTGCCAAGTTGCTAGTTGATGCTTTTCAAAAGGCATCTCTCTACCTGGTACTCACCCCCACGCCCTCAGTGCCCCAGCATCAGAAGCTCTGGAGAGGCCAGCATTTCTCAAGGTGCAGTCCGAGGCTGTTAGAAATGAAGTTGCGTGCAGCTTTAGGGCACAGCCCTGGTGCTTTCTGCCTCCTCCCACACTGGGGGTTTCTTCCCAGCCTTCAAGGAGCTATCTCCTTGAGTGTCAGGTTGGGGCCCTTGCCTCTAATGCCCACGCCACACCTCATGAATTCGATCTTCATAGCTGGGCTGGGAACCTGCTTGGTCGACAAGCTCCCCGGTGGCTGTGATGAACATTAGAACTCAGGTCCTGAGGTTTGTCTTTTAGACTAAGATAGGGGGAAAGGTTTAGTGACATCATTAATCTTGGGCAAACTACTAAGGATATCATGGTTGTCTAAAAAGTTTCTAAAGGGAGAGGACTGTCTGTCTCTTTTACCAGAGCTGTTGGATGCCTAAAATACTGGAAATGAGGGAACCTGCCAAATCCTTGCACTTTAATCTCTTGATGACTAATTATTTTGTGTACATTTGGCTGGGCCATGGTGCTCCGATATTTGGTCAAATATTCTACACGTTTCTGTGAAGGTATTTCTGGATGAGAGCAGCATTTGAAGTAGTGGACTGAGTGAAGCACAGTGCCCTCTCAACCCAGGTGGGCCACACTTGTCAGGTGAAGGCCAGAATGGACCAGAAGGCTGACCTTGCCCACGCACGAGGGGATTCTGCCAGCAGACGGCCTGCTCTTGACTGCAATGTGGGCTCCCTCCTGGGTCTCCGGCCTGACAGCCCACCCCACACAGTTCGAACTTAACACCCTCTACCATTGCCTGAGCCAGTTCCTTAAAATAAATCTGTCTTTATATATCCCATTTTGTTGGTTCTGTTTCTCTGGAGAACCCTGACTAATCTAAGGCCCAAAGAGTGCTGCAGCTGGGTCTACCTCGTAGGTCACCACGGAGATGTGGACAGAATGGGCACGAGTCACACTCTCCCTGCGGGGCACTCTAGCTCCTGCGGTAGGAAGGGCGCCAGCCGTGTGTGCGCAGGTGTGTGTTTTCCCAGACGCCCCTTGGAGGCCAGGGCCACATACGCTGTTTATCTCTACTGTCCCAGCCCCAAATACTGAACCTGGCAGACAGTATTGAGTGAGTGACGGATGGATGAGAAGTGAAACATTTTGTGACTCTAAGGTATTTAGATACTTCTGGGGACTTTCCAAAGCTCAGGCAGCAGAGCACATGCTGGGGGGTGAGGAGGTGAGTGGGGGCCTCTACTCACCCCCCACACTGACTGTCGAGTAGCAGGAACAAGGCTGTAAGGTCTGAGTGGAGGAAGGAGTGATGGGGTAAAGGGGTGAACACCAAAGCTGGGAGAGCAAACCCTTCTGCCTGGCTGCCATTCTATCAGGTTCTCACCTGTAGGTACTTGCATTCAGTTTTCATGCCAACATGAAGAAGCAGAGAGTAAAGCTTTTTTTTTTTTCTTTTAAATAAAGGAAAACAGGATAGGATATAGTGGTGGGGATTAGGGACAGGGGCCCTGGGCACTGGGTCTCCTGCAACAGCAGAGTGGGCCTGTGGCCCTTGGGATGGGCTTTGTCCTCAGATTCACAAATGGAGGACCTTGGAAGGGGTCTAGTTTGACTTCAATTGTGGAATTCTGCTTTGGTCATCACAGTGCTGGGCTACCAGGACCCAGGACACACGTATGTCCTCACCCAAGCCTAGTGCAGTGTGCATGCACAGTGTGCAAATGATGGGGCCAAGGGTGGACGTGGGCTGCACGCTCTTGCACCCCAACACTGCATGTACACGACCTGTGCCTCCCCCAGGCCAGAGGAGGAAGGGGCTCCCTTCAAGTTCTTTCAGCTCCAGCTAGAAAAACTCCTCTGGACAGCTGAGCCCTTGGGCTGGGCTGGTTTCCGCAGGGCAGGGCTCTCTTGGAGACAGGGAGATGCTGACCTATCTTCTGAGCCAATTGGATCTGCGTGCTAAATGGGAACCAAGCTGACAGCCTGGCTCCAGCTGAGCCCAGCGCCACAGTCCCCCCAGCTTCTATTTTTACAGTTGCTGCCCCTGCTCCTGTCTGCTCCTCAACACGTCTTGGACATTGCTGGCAGCTGCTCCGCCCCACAGCACCCAGGACAGGCCCTGCTGCACTGGAGAACTCCTAAATGTGGTCCGTCTCTATAAAATCATGGCAGTTTGCCAATATACTATTGGTAACCAATTTTCCACTAGGCTTTAGTTTCCTAATCAGTTGGGGCAAATGTCCCACAAATACCAACCCCCCCCCAAGTCCCAGAACAGCTCCCCATTCTTAGACATCACTGCATTTCACCTCCCAGTTTTTCTGCAGAACATGCAAGCCGCGGGAGGTAAGCGCAAGAGCTGTGTGCCAGATGCGCTCACTTACGGAGTTGATCGATTTTAAAAATTCAGATAGATGTGCTGGAATTTTGCTCTCGACAGCAAAATGGAATTCTCCCCAGTCCCACTGAGTTAAGCACCAAGCTGCATATCTTTCCTGCCAGGATGGACCTGCCAACAAGGGAACCTTTGCTTAGGAGACACCAACTGCTTGATGGGGGTGTCCATCTCCACTTCCCATGAGATAAATATGAGTCCTGGGACTGTGCCACTCTCCTTTTCCTCCCAGGACAGACCTGGCTTCATTGGTGCCCTTTGCCCCGCCTTCCCCAACTCATCTTCCACACGAGTCTGAACAGCCCCACTCAGGGCCTGTCTGGCTCGCTCGCCGTGGGGTCCTTAGGGCCTATTGGCATTCCTGGGACATAGTGCATGCTCAACAAATACTCCCTCTTAAAAGAATGCCTTTCATGTATGACATACTGGGAACTTTCTCAAGTCTGTTCTGTTTTAATTTTTATTTTTTAGCTTAACACAGATCTTGGAGGCGGAAGTGCTGTTATTTGCATTTTATAGATGAGGGACTTGCACTGGGGAAGAGGAGCTAGGACTTGAATTCATGTCTTCTCAAGCCAAGAGTGGGGCTCCTTCACATGTCTCACTGGCAATGTTCCTGCTCTTTCTGCCTGAAGAACTCAGAGAAAGAGGCAACCTTGACTCCTGTGGCTTGTGGGAGGCTGATGTCTGAGGCTGAGGAACAACGGCCCTTCCTGTTTCCTGGGGCCTGGGACAGCACCTTTGGCGTCTGGGACAATGCTCCCCAGAGGGCAGTCAGGCCTGGCTTTGGGGCTTGTGGGGTGACCTTCACTTTGGAGGTCTCCTGGGTCTCTCTCTGCCAGCCCTGCTGAGGGCCCTGGCCTCTAGAAGCTGGTGCAGGCTGGTCTGCAGGTAACTTCCCACCTGTGGCCACGGCAGGGCAGCTCTGCTTTCTCCTTGGCCCTGCTTGTGCCCTCTGCACAGGCAGGAGTTACGAGTCCTGGACGGGGAATGCCTGCACCACGTGTAGTGTGCCCAGGTGTCACAGAGGGCACGCTCCTCTGAGAGTCAAAACACCTGGGTTTCAGGTCTGCCTTAAGCGGGTCATGAAACCTTGCTGAACCGCACTTTCCCATTGGTGGAACAGAGACTCTGATGCCTCCTTCTCAGGGTGGCTGTGAGAATAAACGAGGTGACACACAAGAGCTGTAAAAACATGCTTTCGTGGAGATGGGGCGTTGCAGGCATGGGTGGCCAGAGCAGGTCTGTGCTGCGTTTCCGTGCCAGAGGAGCCAACAGCAGGGCCAGTCCAGGTCCCTTGCGAAGGCTCAGTCCTCCAGCAACAGGCCTGACATGAGCCAGGCAGGGTGTCTTGCCAAGGTTTGGGGAAAACTGAGCAAGTCTCTGGGACAAAACAAGAGTTTTGGGGTGATGGAAGCCAACTGTTAAAACCTGCAATGATCCAAAGAAGGCAGAAGGGTGGCTTATGGAATACGCTTTCTCCTTTCACCAAATCTTCTCTCTGCCGTTCCCCCAGGAAAGGTTTTCAGAGGAGCTCTGGGACATGTGGCTCACCCTCAGCCGGCAGTCCCCAGCTCTCACAGCCCGCTGTGCTCAAGTGCAGGAGGGCTGTGTCCACGGAGGCCTCCAAAGGTCTTGAAAATTTGGATTTGTAGTCACAGATGCCCCGTGTGGCTTCTTCAGAGATGTCAGCACTGCCATCTGTGAGCTGTACTAGACCTCAAATGTCAGGAGAGAAACTATCCTTTCTACAGGAACAGTGCAGGACTGCATATAGGACCAGTCAGTGCCACTGAACTGGACCCAGCTCATACATTGTGGTGTTTTGTTTGTTTGCTGATTGCAACGTCCAGATACATTTTTAATTGTCGTGACTGCAGGGATGCTACTGCATGGGTGAGCGGAGGCCAGGGAGGTTGCAAACTTCCTATGATGCACAGCACCATCTCCCCAACCAAAAATCATCTGGCTCCACATGTCAACAGCACCGAGCTGATGAAGCCCTGGGTTAGCACTGAAGAGAACAACGTGTATGAAGGCATCGAGTTGTGCTAGTCTCTGGGCAGTCTAGAGAACAGTGCCGGTTCCAGTGCGAAGCAGGAACATGGAGTTAGTGAAGGCAATGGTGGGAGATGAGGCTGGAAGTGTAGCTGGAGCCAGAGAGAGGAGAATCTTGTCTACCACACGATGAGGCCCTGCTCTGTAGACAGCAAAGTCTTCCTGGCTGGTTGGAGGGCAGGGAAGAGCTCACACTGAGCAGAGAGCTCTCCCACCCTGTCATGTAGCCCTGTTCCCCACCACTGTGCATGGAGAACAGAACCAAGTAAATATTTCTATCACTGGGTTACCACCTGCATCTTTGAAGAGGGGCTAAGTCAGTGTGAACATCTTTCCATGAACATAAACTAACTTCTGCTCCATGCTGTAACTGTCTCCAGATCAGTCTCCTGTGAGACTGTGAGCTTCTTGAGGACCAGAACCACATTTCATTATCCTTGGATCCCTGGTACTGCCCAGATGCTGGGAATAAGGGGTATACCGAGCACCACGGCTGAATCAGTGAAGCAAAGGAGACAGACCAACCTGCTGCACAGTTGGAGGGACAGGGGAGGGCTTCCCCTTGTTCTTTTTCTTTTTTCTGGTACATAAGAAATACATGCTTGTCAGCAAAGAGAGATAGTTTGACCTCTTCTGCCCCCATTTGGATGCCCTTTATTCAACATAGTGCTGGAAGTCCTAGCCAGAGCAATCCGACAAGAGAAGGAAATCACCTGCCACCAGACAGGTGAAAACACAGAATCACAGTTAGGCTGGCCTTTGTTTCTCCTGACTGAAGTGGCTTCCCCAGCCGATGTTGGCAGAAGGACCTAAAAGCAAATATACTAGCTGCAGCCACCTGTGGCAAGGGATAAAAGTCAGGGCAAGCAGAGACGGGAAATCCTGGAAGGAAGAGGCTGGGTAAGGAAAAACAAAGACCATATGATCCTCTTAGTAGACACATTAGTTAGTCCTGACCAAGGTAGACAGTATTCTTGAATACTCACAATAAACAACAGGGGGTTTTGGAATTATTTTTGTCATCATGTTCTCAACTTTTGGGGTGCCTTGGCTTCTTTTGAGTAGTTTTATGCCTCTGAGTTGCAGTATTCATTCACTCACCACATATTTGTTGAGTCCCTCCATGGCTGGCACTGTCCAAGCATTGTGGCTAAGATGAGTAATATATAATGGTTCTTGAATTTAAGGAGTTTGCTGTCAGTAATATCAATGTAACAGATAACTCTGCTATAACATAGGTGCTACAATAGAAGTAGATTCTGGGTACCATGAGAATATGTGAGATAAACCCCCAAACCAGATTGGGGGTATCAGGAAAGACTTTTGGAGAAGGCAGAGCTTTAATAGAGTTTGAAATGACAACTAGGAATTGGCTGGATGAGAGGAGTAGGGGTAAAGGGGGAAGGGCCTTCTAAGCAGGGGTTTGCACATGCAGGAAAGCAAAAGGGAGAGAGTAGCATGTGTTCAGAGAATTACAGATATGTGCTATACTGAGATCTGGGGTATCTGTTAGGTTTGGGGTATAGGGTGGTGAGGGGTAGCTTTGGAGGAGTAAGAGCAGACCGTGAGGTTGACTCTGATGTGCAGGGAATTATTTATCTACCTTTCTCATGTTAAATTGACTGACTAGGCCTCTGTTTTCCTTTCAGCATTCTTGGCCATTTTCATGGGGGCTAGAGTGGTGTTCTAACCCCTTTGGCAGGAATCATGTATCATCCTGCTTGACTCTTAGCTGCTTGGCTCATCCCTCCTTGGTCACGAGGGTATTGGTGGTGATAGTGTGTACGTGTGTGTGTGCATGGGTGGAGGCTTAGGGGTGAGCTAGAGCTTATTTCTTGAGTTACTGGGTGGGGTCCAGATGCCAACATAATAATAGGAATCCCAACACCACACACAAATACCTTTCAAGTGTTTTCACTGGTTTATTTCTGCCACCATGTTCAACTATAAGACTGGACCTTCTTTGTCACTGACAATGAGTTTAGTGAAATTTAAAGTGTATCACTCACTTTTAGAACTTGAGATTAGACAGACTAACACTGTATTTATTTATTTATCTTTTTTTTTTTTTGAGACAAAGTCTCACTCTGTTGCCCAGGCTGGAGTGCAGTGGCATTGTCAGGTTTCAGTCTGAAAGTCAGTTCTTGGCGTGCTCATAGCCGAAGGATGACCAAACGCACCAAAGTTAGGCAAGCATGAAAATGAGGTTTATTGAGGAGAGAAAGATAGGATTATAGGGTAAGACCAAGATATAGGTTTACAGAGCATGATACATATGCCACACATGATGATAGGGAAAGCAAAAGGAAGGGCAAAGAGGGGCTGGTTATGGTCTGCATCTTGTTTTATAGTGCCTGGATAGGGACCTCCCTCATGGTTCAGAGATCACCATGGGACCACTTTGATTGGACAGTTGGGAGTCACATGATCTGAAACTTAACTACACATGTGGGTTGTTCTAGGTCAATTTATGGACTCTATGGTAGCTATGCTGCTTGGCCCAGGGGTTAGAGGGTCCTCTGCATTCTTTTGCAGCTGGCTAGCTAAGTTGATTGGCAGATTTGTAGGGTGTTCCCTCCTCACCAGGTATGGCAGCCTCTGGGGAGATTAGGGTGGGGTGGAACCAAGATGGGGGCCATAGCATCCACTTTCATCCCCAGGAGACCTGGAATCCCTCACTATTTACCTAACAGTGTGATCATAGTTCACTGTAACCTTGAACTCCTGGGCTCAAGTGATCTACCTCAGCCTCCTAAGTAGTTGGGACTACAGGTGCACATCACCATGCCCAGATAATATTTTTATTTTTTGTAGAGACAGGGTCTCACTACATTGCCTGGGCTGGTCTTGAACTCCTGGGGTTAAGTGATCCTCCTGCCTTGGCCTCCCAAAGTACTGGGCTTACAGACATGAGCCATCCTGACTGGCCAGCATTGCTTTTAAAGAGTCAGCATATAGTTAGGTTCCTAGTGCCAGTCTTGTGCAGTTCAAGGTTCCTGTTTTCCTAGAAAGTCTTCTCTTATGGCATCTTGTCATGCTCAAAGATGAGTTTCTGGAGTGATAGCTCAACCAGGTGAGAAACAGTAGGGGAGAGGAGGAATACATTGCTTCTAGGGAGCACATATAACGTGGAGGAGGCTGAATTTCTAGAGGGTCATGGTAGGACTCAGTGGGTGACAGTATTTTTTGCCAGGTTCTGTGATTCTCTCTCTCTCTTTCTCTGATCTTCCCATTAAGGCTCTGGCTACTCTGTTTCTATTGGTATCACATCCAGACATTAGCTTCTGCTAACTGCTAGCTGATTGCTCCATTGTTTTTGACAATGCCCTAGGGGCACATCTTGCTCCTTAGTCTGATCCAATTGAAATCAGGCTTTTTTGCTCAAGTAATCTTTGAGGCCTTTTCTGACCCCAAGGAAAGCTTTAGCTTTCTCTTTCCTGGGTCGTCTCTGTTAAACTTCAGGGCAGGCAAGGTGTCTCAGGTTTTACAAGTGGTTATCACAAGCTACCGGTCTCTTCCTAAGTGCTCACCATCAAGATTTCTATTGTTTTCCATAACACCCATAGGCTTGAACTCAACTCTCTCTGCTACAGATAAAGTTACCTTAGAGAGAGCTACAGAGCTTTCTGTTCTAATGGCTTGTTGTCCCTTTCGGTCTATGCTACTCTACTTTAGCTGGGGTCAGGGAAAATATCCCACTTTTCTCAGAGTAACAGTGCTGTTTTATGAGTATACATTAGGGTTATGTATTAGTGTCTGGTGCTCTCAGCTTGCCCCTCCTAGTGCGTAATGTCTGTCTTATGAGAAAGCCAAAGAGAGGGTGATTAGAGCTCAGTATTTTTGGTTTATCGTGCCTGCAGGAGAGTTTCTGTCCTAATAATGGAGGCTGGTAGAGAAAGGGAGTTCCAGACTTCTCTGCCACTCTTGCTTAGAATAAAGTTTCTGCAGCACAGATTAGGATATGGGGGTGGGCATGATAAATACTGGCCCATTGCCCCTTCCAGGGAGAAACCATCACACCAGCTTGGAAACTGGGGAAGGAGCCCTGTCTTCTTGGCTGCATTTGTTGGGGTAGAGCTTCCATCCCACTGAGCTGTTCTTATTGAGATTTATTATATTTCCTTGAATAAATGTTTCTCCATTTACTATATACTCTTGGGACAATTTCCAGAGACTTTAAATTGCTATTGTTGGTTTTTTTGAAAGTAATATTCTCTATCAATGGTTGTTTTGCTGGGGAGAAGGGTACACAGAGATCCTCATACCACCATTCAGAAGTATTTCATTAAAAAATATGTTATACATTCCATCTTGAGGAAGAACCATAGTTTATTTGACCTCTCTTTTTATTTTGGGCATTATAAATTTTTCACTATAAAAATACCACAGTGGTTACCAGTGTAGTTTGGTCTTAATATATATCCTGAATTATTTTCTTAGGTTAAGTCCCTTGAAGTTTTATAGATGGTTCTAAGTCAGCACCTGGTGGGTTTCTGACTAATGAGGGTTTGTTTAATCCACTAGGGCTTGATGGTAAAATAACATCTTTTTAAAAATTCAGTTTTCATGACCACGATTCTGTATAATGGTGAAAACTAACCCCTTGGCTCCTCCTGGCTTGAAGACCCAGTCCTCTCTCTCTGACCCATTTCATTGTTTCCTTTATGAAAGCCTCTTTGGGTCTTTGGATCATCTGAGTTGCAAAAAACGAATTTTAAACGTAGTAAATGATTAGACTTTTCTAGTTCTGAATAACTAATCCCCTTAGTTCTAGAATTTCTATTTGACATCTATTTTCTCAGCTGTTCCCTTAGTCAGGTACATAAATATCTTAAACAAAAAACATAATAAATGATTTTCATCAAAAGTAAGACTTGTTCCTTCATAGGTTTTGGGAGTTGAAGAAGGAAATCCTAAAAGCAAACGTTTCCTATTTTAAAGTTTTCCAATTTTTTCTCAGGACAATCCTGGTGCTAATCATATTTTAAAATTCTTATCTCTTATTAGGCATTTATAACTACTGTAAATGTACCACAATAATAAGAAAATAACAAAAGAGTCTAACATAAGGACTGTGTGCTATTAAAGGTATTTAGGAGAGATGTATGTATATACCTTACCTATAATTGTCTAGACTTCATTGAGAAACTAAATTCCTTCTCTTGTTTAAATACTTAAGAAGACATGTGATCACTTGTCCTCCTTGTCCTTGTTTCCTTACTCTTAAACTGTTTTAATAAGCTTCTTTCTGTCTCTATTATTTCTAAGTTATTTAGGAAATAACAATAATATAGCAACAATCTTCACAAGGATGTTTTTTGTCATTTTGGCACCACATTATTTTAAGAAAACCTCCTGTAACATTATTAAATCTGTCATGTTCCACTTCACATTGTTTTCAACTCCCCTGAAAAAACTCTGTTGTTAGCTAGTCTGGTCTACTAATTTTTCCCTGAGTATGTAAGTCCAGTCTCACCTCTTATTTCTACTTATGCCATCTCTCCCATCTGGATTGCCTCCTGATCTATTTCCATCTGTTACTAATTATTTCTCAAGGCATAACAAAATAACATGGGGAATCTAACCTTTTCAGATATGAATCCATTAAAATGGGATAGAACTACATCAATGGCTCAGAAGAGAGAGGTGAGCAATAGCTCTAAATACACAGAAAATTTAGTATATGAAAAAGTAGCTTTCACATTAATTGGAAAACTTTGAATTATTCACATGGCCACCCATTTGGGAAAAAAATGAAGCTGTACTTTTACTTCATTCTTAGGCTAGGAAGGAACCCCTACTGGTCTGGACTCAGGTTTCCACGAGAGGACTGAGTTTCTATAATGTGACCCTCCTGGCCTCTTTTGGTCTGCCTCACTCGCTCCTCCCCATGGAAGAAAGCGTGACTTGCTTAATTGAAGAATTTTCAAAAAAGTTCAGGCTCAGTTTAGCTCCTTTAGGGTTCCTCTCATTTTTGGAGTGGACTGTTCTCAGGATGTATAAGTTCTATTCTGCCTTGTCACTCTGAGGAGGTCTGCATTTGTGCACATATGCCAGAGCTGAGTGCTAAGTTTACTTAAGGGAGTATGGCGGTGGTAATAGGTGAAACTATATTCTATAAATTAATCTTACGTTTAATAAAGATGATTTTTAAAAATCTACGTCTCTTTAATAATAGCATCTACTTGGAGTAGGAAAGGAGCATGATTATCACTTTAAAACCTTAGTCTCAAGCCCCAAAAGCCATAAGGAAAGAAAATAATAAATAGAACTTTTGTTCATCAAGGCTCAAGACTTCTCTTGCCATTGGATGTCATGGTGAAATTTTTCACTTTCCATCTCCCATCATTTCATACTTATTTATTGTCATGTATTTTTATGATTTTTATTTGTGTTATGTAGACTTCATTAGAGTGTGAACTTGTTCAAGGAAGAGGTGTTTTAGTCATCTTTGAACTAAAGTGCTTTCCAGAGTGGATGCTTAACAGACATTGAGTGAAGTCAGTTGTGATGAACAGCTCATTTAAAGTTACTGCCAACTAGTTCCTGATACAGTGACTTCTCTTAGATAATAATTTTATTGAATTTGTTTTGTACTTTATAATTTTCAAACTGAATATCAAATGACATGACTTAGTTTACTTAATCTTTAAAGAATACTATAAAGTAAGGAGAGGAAATCTTATTTCCATTTCTTAGATGTGACAAAAGGATTTCAGAGAGGTGAGTTACTTGCTTAGGATCACGGTGCTTATAAATTACAAAATCTAAAACTTCTAATTCCTAGGAGGTTACTCTTTAATCTTGCCACAACTGTTTCTTATAGGAAGCTGAGAAGCTCAGGTGATCTTCCAGAAATTTAAAGAATCCCATAGCATTAGAAAATATATGATATTTCCAAGGAACTAGTTGAAATTTGATGTGAAATTCCATCTGACATATTTATAACAGCTTTAATTATTTAATCAATTTAATAACAGAATATTTAAAGCACCAACAAAAATCACTGGGCATAACCAATTTCATCCATAAATCAGACATTTTGCACCTCAATTTTCACTCTTCAGTTCTGTTTTGTGAACTAATTGGAAACGCTTGATGGAAATTTAAGATGTAGACAGACTATAACAGGTGGAGCAAACACATCTTCACAAGGAAATTAATTTATACACACATACAAATACACACGCATATTCATAGCCTCTGATCCTGCCAAGAAAAGAGCCCCAACAGTGTGGTTAGCTGCAATTACAGCTAAGTGTCATAAAACAATTTTGGCATATCATGGTACCCACAGGAATCGCAGTGAACTCTCAGTTCTTGGTCTTCTAAGCACGTTTCAATCTCATATGAATTCATCCTTGCAAGTTTTCTTTTTGCTGTTTTGTTTGTCAGGAAAGCAATTTGACTACATTCTGCAACTTGTTTCATGAATGCAGCTTTCTTGCATGCTGGACTAGAACAAAGTGTGTCAGAATGATTTATAGGAATTGCTGTGATTCTGCTCTGATGAACAGACAGCTCCATACATGACAATGTGTATGATCAAATGCCTTTTCACAGGAACAGTTCTACTCAAATTTCCTGAGTTTTTTTTAATGCTTCTCTGATTACATGGTTATTATTGAATGTTTGAGTATAAGCAGTCTTTGATTACTTTGTGACTTTCTTTTTGGCAAATTCTGATGTGATTTTTTTTCTGGCTTGAAAATCGCAAAATGAACTTCTTTGAATTTAGGACTGGACTATAGACCTGGCTGAAAGGAGTCCAGTGACTATTTTCTTCTCCAAAGTATAATTTGGAGTGTAGTAGGTACTCTGTATAAGGCAAGAGATATATGTATGGGGTAAGAACACTCAAAATTGGTGATAATTCCTCAAAGTTCATTCTTTCATATAGCAAGTTTGAGAGAATAAAAGGAGAATTTATTGTTATGAAATGTTCCATTCAACTCTTCAGTCAAAATGAATTAGGAGGAAGGCACTATGCATGAGCCATCTGGTGATTGTTTAATTTTGAAGCCAATATAGTTTCAAATAGAAATGGTCTATCTTTAAGAAATTTCCACTACTGTTTCTCTATTTCTAAAAATCAGCATCACCCAGATTGGCATTTGTATGTTGTTTCAAAGCAAGATTAGAGTTGTATTATATATTTACAGAAAAGAACACCCATTCTTTTTTCCCCCTTAGGAATATAAATAGTTAATTATGAATAGTACATGTCCATTGTAAACAATCAAATGAATCCAAACTACAAAAAACATATAAAGAAGGTAAATAGTATGTGAAGTCCTATTAGTCAAAGAGAGCAATTGCTAATATTTTGGCAAATATCTTATTTGACATCTAACTATACATACACAAACATAAGCATATTTACTAAACACTTAATATTTTTTCCATTCATTAAAATATTGTGGTCATTATGCCATATCAATAAATATAGTTTTATATTATAATTATTCATGGTTGCAAAGTGTTCTAGTATATGAATATTCTATAACTACTTTAATTCTTCATTGTTTTCAGTTTTGAGTCTTTATAAATAACATAGGTTCAAAGGCACAAATGTATATGTATCATTAATTCATGAAGTACATTTTTATTGAGTATTTTCCATGTGTCATACATTATTCTAGGTGCTGGTGCTATAGTAGTAAATGAGACATTTAAGGCCTTGGTTTTTATGCATTTTACATTCTAGAGGAGAAGTCAAACAAGTAAGTAATCAAGGTAATTACAAAGAGTGTTAAGAGCTTGAAGAAAATAAAATAGATAAATAATGATAGTGACCAAATGAGAGGGAGAGGTACCTTGAGTGTAGTCAAGAAAGGCCTTTCTAAGGAAAAAGGATTTTAGCAGAACTTGAACTGAAAGAGCTGGTAAGAGAGAATTTTCCAGGTGATTTGAGATGACCTGAGAGTGTTTGAAGAACAGAAGTATAGGTGGTGTGGCTTTAGTACAAAGAACAGCAGAGAGAGTATTGGAAGAGGAAGAAAATAAGAATGGAGAAGTAGACAGAGATTGATCCTTTAGGGCCTCAAGGGTTTGATTAGGAGTTAGATTTTATTGTAAGTGGGATTTTTTTCAAAGTTTTAAATGCTGCTTGAGGAATTTAAGTGTAGTGAGGGTGCTGATTTTAAGTGAAGATGCAAAAAAAGTCACTCATTTATTCAATTTACCTTTCATCAAATATTCATGGAGCAATTGTTTCTTGCCAACCATGTTTAATGCCCTAGAATACAGAGAGTGCTAGAGATTCAGTAATTCCCCACACAGAGGAAGTCCTTCCCCTTTTCAAGCAGACATTCTAGCTTCATATATAATAGAATGTCTGGTAGCAATGGATGTGAAAATTAGAGCAGGGTAGTGGGATATGTGTGCATGCTATTTTAGAGGCCTGGAAGGCCTTTTAGAGGAGATAACACTTAACTGACATTTATAAGCAGTGAACAAGTGAGCCAAGCCACTTGGAGGAGGATTGCTCTAGGCAGAAGAAATGGCAGGATCATCAAGTCAACTGATCCTCTAATTGATGGGCCTAAATTATCCAGGAGACCCGAATAGCTAGGCTCAAAGCATAGAGGACAGTCCTAGAAGACAAAGACAGAGAGGTAGCCAGGGTCCTTGAAGGGTATGGTGAGAATTTTAGTTTTCTTCTAAATATGAGAACAGATTAGATGGTTTTGAGCAGAAGAGTGACATTATCTCCGTGTATTTTAAGAAGGTCACCTTAGCTGCTGTGTGAAGGGGGAAATGATGAAAGTGGTGAGGACAGTTAGAAGACAATTATATAGTCCAGGCAAGAGATGATGGTGGCTTGGACCTGATGATACTGGCAGAGGTGGTGAGACATTGTCAGATTTTGAATAGACTGAAAAAGAAGCGCAAATAGGATTTACTGATGGGTTTGATATGGAGTCTCAGAGAAAGAAAGGAGTCAAGGAAGTCTTCAATATTTTGATCTTATATACCTCCTGAGTGGTGGTGCAGGTTTTAAAGATGGGGAATGCCAAGGAAGGGGAAGATATAAGGGGGAAAATAAGATTTTTTGTTGATGATTAAGCTGCAGATTAGACTTTTCTGTGAAGATGTTGAATTGGCAGTTGAGTATACAAACCTGGAATTCAGGGTCAGCTCTGGAGATATAAATGTGGAGACAGTAACATTTGGATGATATTCAAAGTTGTAGGAATAGATGAAACCAGGTAGGGAATGAGTAAAAGGAGAGAAAAGCATATGCCTGAGGAAGGAGCCTGATACTTCCAACATTTAGAGATGGGATAGAGAGAAGAGCTACCAAAAGGGAAGGTCAGAAAGGTGTGGCATCTTAAAAACTAAATGAATAAAGCCTTTGAGGAAAAAGGGCACAATCAATGTGTCAAATAGTGCCAGGGAGTCACGTAGGAAAAGGATTGAGAATTGACTATTGGATTTCTTAAAGTAAAGTTCATGACGTTCATGCAAAAGAGGTTTTGGTCGGAGGTGTTGATCAAAGTCTGATGGGAGAGCGTTTGAGAAGAAAAAATGAGGAAATAGAGACAGAGATTATAGACATGGATTGGTTTTTTTTTTTTTTTTTTTTTGGCTATAAAAGGGAGCCAAGAAACAAGATGAAATCTAGATGGGATGTGGAATCAAGAAAAATTTGTTATTATTTGTTTGGTGGTCAGATTTTAAATACGGGAGAAATTGTAACACTTTAAGAATTCACTTTAAAATATAAAACTTTATGAGCAAGACCTTAATTTCGGCTTCAGAATTGGGGTGAGATTATGTGGTGTGAGAGTAGAAACAAGATTAATTAGTTTCAGTTACCCAGGGTTGACTGAAAATATTAAATGGAAAATTCCAGAAACAAACAATTCATAAGTTTAAAAAAAATTAATTAGGAAGCTATTTTGAGAATACAGGGAAAATATGATATTGGTTTCGACTGCAGTATGAACAGTAGAAAAAAAGAGAGAATGAATTTGAGATAGATTTTGGAATAGAGTTGAAAAAACTTGTTGATTAACCTCATGTATGAAGTGAGGAGAAAGGAATCAAAGATGACCAAACTTCTTTCTGGAGCAGGCAGCTATCTAGGGTGTCATTTAGTAAGATGAGAAAAATTGGGAGCTTAACAAGTTTTATGTTGAGTATGAGTTTTCTTTTTGACATGCTAAGTTGAAATTGCAATTACAAAATGAGAAATCTTAAGAGAAAAATTTTAAAAGTGAAACTGCTAGATCAAAGTGTTAAATTTTATAAAATATATTTCTAAGCTAAACCCTCTTGTAGTACTTGAGATTCCTTATACTCTGGCTAACTCTGGATATTGTCAATCTTTTTAATCTTTGCTAGTTTGATGAGTAAAAAATTATATTTCAATGTATTTTATGCCTTTGACTATAGTTAATACCAGTTTACATATATGCATATATATATACAATGTGTATATATATACAATATGCAGTATATATAGTATACATATAGGTAGGAGAGAAGAATCATTTGTTATAATGGGTATAATGTCTGTTAGTGTCTTTCAGTAATTTTCATTTTCTTACTGACTTGTGTTATTTGTATATCACAAATAATAACCGTTTACTAAATATATTGCAACCTTTCATTTGGGTTGGCATTTATTAATATTATTCAGTCTTATTTGTGGTATTTCTTTTGTAATATAGTTTTAAATTTGTATAGAATCAAAACTAGTCATCTTTTCTTCTTTAACTTCTTGCTTCAGTGTTTGCTTATTTAACCCAGATGCCAGACTTCTTTTCAGAAGTAAATAAGATTTGTGTTATCCTCTATTCTATGTTTGTTGGAAGCCTTTTCTGAGATATCTGCAAATTACTGATGGCTTATATCTCATAGCATTTTCTGACTTCATGAACATCTGATTTTCTGAGTCCATTTAGTTCTTTATGTTCTATGCCAACTTAGTTACTATTCCTTAACTTTTTCAAAAACTGTTCACACAAGAGATTGAACCTTATTTATTTTTCCAATGGCTAATAAATGCAGGTGCTGAATAACCCTTCACCTTAAAATGCCATTTTAATGTATTTATATGCTCCTATATATTCTTGGGTCTAATTCTAGACTCTTTAATTTCATTTTATTGGTCAGTCTAAAATATGGTTTTAATTAATTTTATATTTATTTATTCATTCATTCAATACATTTATTACTACCTACTACATGCCAATTGCTGCAGTGAGTGCTATGAATATGGTGGTCAACCAAGAAAATAAGGTTCCTCTTTTTGTGGAGCTTAAATTTTAGTAGGAAGTTACTGATAATTAACAACAAAATATGTTTCAAAATTAAAAAACAACAACCACCAAAATAATCAAGAAAAAATAATTAGGGTTCTGTGATAGTAGTTCAAAGATCTACTTTATAGAGGAAGGTCAAGAAAGACTTCTGAGAATTTGACATTAGACCTGAAAATGGAAAGATGAGAATGACCCAGCCATGTGAATTGTTTCAGTGAGGCAAAGATGAAGCCAAGACAACATCCCTGAGGCAGAACTTCAGTAATGTGAATGTAGGTGACATGCTGCTTCTGCTTAGAAGTGTTTGTTTATATTTGATAAACTGCCATTTCATCAAGAGGATGTGTAATTCTTTTTGATCACATGCAGGGTTTTTCAAGTCAGAAATCTAACTTTGGTGTAACACATTTGAAAAAGTTTTATTTTCCAATTATTTTGTTGTTTTCTTCAGGCGTACTAATTAACTGTATTTTGGATCTCTGTTGCTTTTACTTCACAGTCATCATTTCTCTTTAATTTTTTTTTGCACATCCCTTCCCTTTTTATTTCTGTATGATTTTCTCAACACTGTCCTCTGCATTATGGACTTTGTTTTCTCTCCTTTTCTCTTGCTTTTCACTGCTGCAAATTCTATGTTAAGTTTTCTAACGACATTTCTCTGAATTTCTTGCCTTTCTTTTTGCCAAGTCTCTTTTCATCTCATTTTGTTGTCATATCATCTCATCTTACATCTCTCATTTTATAGAGTTCTTGATTTCTCTAACTTCTGTTAGAGGTCAAAATAATTATTTCTAAAACACTTGTTTCTAATCATGAAATTATCTCTTCTTAATTGTGTTCATCTTCTATCATTTTCATGTCATTTTTTTTCCTTCTTTTGAGGTAGAGAATTTTTGCATTGGTTCCTCTTTTCTTTTTTCTTTTTATTTTCTCTGCTATATATTTGGGGAACGTTCTCTCTCGTTATGTTACATGTCCATATTGTTGACTAAGGCTTACTTGCTGCCCTCCCTGCTTCTTTGACTCCCATTTGAATACTCCTAGAAATTAAGCTGTAAGTCAATAGTCTGTGGATCTCCAAGTGTGGCCCACAAACCAGTAGCATAAACAACTTACTAGGAACCAAAATTCTTGGGCCCCCATCTCAGACCTCTTGAATCAGACTCAGGTGGGGCCCATCAATCTGTTTTTTAAGAGGCCATCCAGGTGATTCTGAGGCATCTGAAAGGCATTGGTTTGAATGGGTTTCCCTGCTCTCTCTGCCCCAGGTGGTTCCCATCCTATTATGTTCATATCACAATTCTAAATATTAGGATTTGGAGGCAGTATACTTGAAATTTATTTACACAGTCACCTTGGTAGAATTTAGTGTTATATTTCTGTTTGGGTAGAATTGTTTGCTTCCATGGAATTCTTTTTCATATACTCAATACCAGAGATTTTTTGGTTTGTTTTAGCAAACACAAAATCTTTCTTGGTACTTCTCACCTCTATTTGTTGTCTCCTTCGTGTCTCATTGGCTGAAAATTTCTACCTATGTTATATAATCTGTTCATTTCAGTTGATGATAGACATGGCCACCCATAGTGTGTTTTATCAGATGTAGCAATTAAATTTTTTGTCATCTTGATCCAAATTAGGAGGGACATTAGTGATGTTAGCTATACATCATTATGCTGCTATACACTTTTAGGAGCCAGTCGTTTTTATTATGTGTCTAGTCATATGATTTTTGTAGTGGGTAAGGAAAGAACTAAGGCTATGCTCCAATGTAAGAGTCTTTTTTCTGGATTATCTATGAGTGAATTGGAATTTTTGTACTAGTTTGCAGTCAGCAATAATGCAAATAAACTCCTGATTTATTATCTTCCTGCATTGGTGATGGTTGCTTTCTCATTCACAACATAGGCAGAATGGTTCTGAAGCCTAGGAGTTGGTCCTGGGAGATGAGCCTGGAGCCTGCTCCTGCAGCTGTTCAAATTTATGTAAGCACTTAATTCCCTGTATAAACCCTTTTCTGCTTAAACTAGTTAAAGTGGATTCTGTTGTGTGCAACTGAGCCCTGGGTGATGAAGTAATTAGTACCAGAAGTAGTTGCAGGCAATAGCACATTAAAAAAAAAATAGGCCTTTATTGTGTTTAAAGGATTCTATGGCATTGAGTGAGTAATTACTTAAAATATCACCTCTGCCACTAAAAACAATGGTGATATAGCACCTCCTGTATTGTCCTGGATAGAGCTGGAACCCATTCTACTAGATATCCCAAAAATGGAAAAACAAGCATCACATGGACTCACCATCAAATTGGTTTTAACCGATCAACACTTAAGTATATATATAGTAGTAACATTCATTGGATGTTGGGCTGATGGGAGGGAGGAGGAGGGGATGGGTATATTCACACCTAATGGATGCAGTGCGCACTATCTGGGGGATGGACACTCTTGAAGCTCTTACTCAGGTAGGGCAAGGGAAATATATGGAAACTAAACATTTGTACCCCCAAATAGGCTGAAATAAAAAATAAAATAAAGTGGATTTCTTGTAAAGAAAAAAATATCACCTCTGGTCATTGGAAATAATACACCTATTGAAGGCAAGGGTTTGGAAGAGAGAACGCTGTGATAGACCATTTTAGGGGATGTGAGGGAGAAAGAGACTTTGGGGTAGGTTGGTTTTTTTCTAAATTGTGCATGTGAACTAAAAGAAAGGCTCAATATTTTAAAGTCTCAGCTCTAGGAATTGTCTGAGAATCAGGGAATTTCTACAATTGTTCTTAAAGAATCTCTTATCTTTTGTAGACTCAAGACAAATTTAGATGGAAATCAGATGGAAAGTCTGCTGCTGCGGGTCATTGAATTATAAGGTAGGTTGAATTTACAGTTTTATCCTTTATTTCTCACAAAATTGAAAACATTTCCTTAGAAAAAGACCCCATCATTAAAATGATGTCATTTAGGAGAACTTGAATAAATATGCATACTTTGTACCCCTGAATCTTACCAAGTCTCCCTTGGCAGCTGATTGTTGATCTTGCCTTGTTTGAAGACCCTACAGCAGCTTGTCAGAGGCATGTTCCTTACAAAGGAGTGACAGGTTTCCTCCTCCTATACCCTTATTACCTTTATTGCTTCCACATCTATAGCCAAAGTCAGATCCTTGTATGTGCCAGGGAACAATTGCAGTATCAAGCCTCAGAAGAAAAGGCTTATAAATGAAAGGAGTTAAATGATTTTGCTAATATATTTATAACAGCAGAAAGCTGGAGATTATGTGTGGGAAATGGATTTTGAGGATACTAGACCAAGGGTTTGATAGGGCTAAATTCATGGATATGGACACAATTACCAGAGATTTAGGATTCAATGTGTAGCTTGAGCATCTGGGAGTGTTTCTGTTTGGTTTGTTGGCTTATTGAGTCCTAGACTTACTGGTGGCTTAGGCTAAAATGAAATTGAGATGCTATAAATTCCTTAGGATTATTTAAAAAAAGAAGAAATACAAACCTTAGAATGGATTTAATGTGTGTGATTAGTTGCCCTGTAACTATGCCTCTCAGGAGTATGAAAATCATTGATAAATGCATTGATGAGGGTACTTTTTTTGACAAGCCATGGCTATCTTCTTTAGGCTAGAAATGAAGATAGAACATGCTGCTATGCAAACAGAATCACAACTTCAGTGGGGATGATAGAATTTTATGTAGCAAAGGCCAAGTGTGACACTAACCTCACCAGAAAGGCTTAGCATAGTTACCTCGGCAGGTAGAAGGGCAACAATGGTTTGATAGCATAAATGTTTAGTGGTGGCTTATCGATCCTGGGGCCCTAGGAATAAAATAGATGGGCAGCCCACTAAAAATCCAAAGTCTGCAAACAGATGCCTGACCTTAGACAGTATAAAATCATGGTCTTGCCACCAATTCCCAGACCCAAGTCAGTAAATGGACCCAGAGCCTCTTGGGTGAAAGGGAATCATTGTTTGTTCTCCCTGTGACTTCAGATTTTTCCTTCTTTATTACATTGGGAGATTTCTGGTGTCTTTGTTTTATTCATCCTGGGTCATCATCACATCCAAAGTTTTAGTCAACCAATGATCCTTGAAGGAAGACTCCACCAAACACCACAAATACATACTATATTTTCCTCCCATTGTTGACAATAAGGTAATGATACATAGGGTAAAGGAAAATATTCAACCCTTTCAGTGGTTATTGATTCTGGTCAGAGATAGCACGAATCCTTGAGGACCCAGCCACTTTACTTGTCCGAGTAGAGACTACAGGTTCTAGTGAGAAATGGAGTTTTGGCCCATGTCTAACCTCCGAGTACTTTTGGTAAGTCCATGCATATATAATGGAATTATTTTTCCAATTTCTGAATATGGAATTTATATATACATATCTTTCTGTTTATCTATATAGTCATGTGTCACTTTAATGATAGATATGTTCCAATAAATCCATTGTTAAGCAATTTTGTCATTGTGGGAACATCATAAAATGTACTTAAATAAACCTACATAGTATCCCAACGCACACCTAGGCTATGTGTATAGCCTATTGCTTCTAGGCTACAAACCTATGTAGCATGTTACTGTACTGAATGTTGTAGGCAATTGTAACATGTAAATATTTGTTTATCTAAAAATATCTAAACATAAAAAAGGTGCAGTAAATGTAGCATTATGATCTTATGATACAACCATCGCACATGCAATTTGTCATTGACTGAAATATCATTATGTGGCACATGACTGTGTATGTGTTTGTGAGTATATGTTTTCAACAACTAGCAGAATTCACACATGCCATTCTCTCTGTGGCAAGTAACTATTCTCCTTTTGAAAAATAGCTCATGGGGTGCTATTTCACTCTAGCAGAGACTAGGTATCTAACCAGAGAACCCCTAGATATCTGTGCAAACTGAACTATTTCTGTTCTTTTTTTTTTGAGGTTTCAATATTTTATTCAAGTTTTATTTTGAATGTTAATTATAGCATTTTAAGGGGAGGATCTAATTCCACACAAAATGGAAGACTCTAAAATGTACCCATTAAACTGCTAAAAATAAATTGAGTGGTGAGAATACAATGGAAGTCCAATTTAGATTCTGAGGGCTGTCACCATGTGATTACAGTCACACAGGCTTCCCAGATTATAGCTGGAGCTCCTAGAAGCTAGTTCATAAAACTGAACTATTTCTCATGAACTAGGTGGTTTCTGATTCACTAAGTCATAAATTAGGGCATATCCATCAGCTATCCATCTTCAGGTGAAAGTATAATATATGCCTAAGGCTTGTGCAAGTCCTAATGCACTCAGTTCTTTCCCCCAGGCCCAGATGGAAAGTTCCATTTACCTGAGAAAGAAAACAATTCAAGTCTGTTTCAGGCTGGTTCCTCATGATATGTGGCATGAGCTGAAAGTGGACTGGCTGCTGAAGCGTTACAGCTTTGCTCAGGGACATTACTTGAAAGGCAAGGGAGAAGAAAATCCTTCTGGTGGGCAGAACATGCAGTGATATGTCTAATGGTCTATTTTGTCTAGAATGAAAGATAGCTGAATGTTTCTGTGTGTGCATGTATTTTCATGGGCAATAACTAAAGGCTATTGGTTTGGAAAATACAAGATTGGAGGACTGAAGACAAGGAGGTTTGGTGAAGAGATAGACAAATGGACCTTTTGTATGGGCCCAAAGGCTGAGTCATGTGTGCTTTATGAGTGCTCTCTAAAATATCCCATTCTGAGATGAGGTTCTCAAAATCAAGTGAATGTGATGGTCACTTGGTAGATGAGAGAAAATCTTTCTCCAGCCACTGCAGTGTTTGCTCAATAGGTCAATGAACAAAGTGGCTGTGGTGGCACAGGTGGAGGTTCTATATCAGCTCAATAACATGAATTTTCCTCCACTATAGTTGATATGGTTCTGTATCAACTAACTGTTCCATCTGCCATGAACAGAGAATAATGCCCAGGTGGCTTAGTGGTAGATAGACTATATCTATCTTCCATTGTGAAGAGGGCAGTGATTTTTCTCACTGGAAGTGAATTGTTTAACCTGGATTTGGATTTGCCTTCTCTGCTTCTTTTACCAGCAAACATCTGATAACTTACTAAACGGCTTGTTCACTGTATCCCACACAATACTTTTTCTGACCAAAGAACTAATTTTATAGCAGAAGAAATAAGGTATTAGGTTGATACTTATGGGAGTCACCTGGCAATACCCATCCAGAAACAGTTGCCTATGTACAGTGATGGACTGGCCTAGTGAGTCTCAGCTATGGCAGCATGTAATAAACAACACCTTGTGAGACTGGGTGTTGTCTTACATATGTGGTATTTATTCTGAACCACTGACCAACGTATTTCTCCCATAGTTGGAAAATATGGAGTCTGAAAACAAAGTGAGAGACTTGGGAATGGCATCTCTCAGTATTATGCCAAATGACCTACTGAAAACATTTTGCTTTCT
The DNA here is from genome assembly GCA_963574885.1 of Lepilemur ruficaudatus. NCBI lineage: Eukaryota > Metazoa > Chordata > Mammalia > Primates > Lepilemuridae > Lepilemur > Lepilemur ruficaudatus. The sequence goes on along the minus strand of CAUYRT010044213.1, from coordinate 46,786 downwards.
GTTGCTGAAATGTAAGGCTCTGCTGATTTAGAAGTCTTAGTACCTAAGAGAAGATTTTGTAAGGGATACAAAAATTTAATTGGAAAAGAAGACTATCAATTGGCCTTCTTATGAAAAAGAGGCTAAGTCTGTGTTGGCAGGTGTAATTAATCCTAATTACCAAGGGGGGCCCAGAAAGAGGAATATGGCTGGCACATCAGTAATTCCCTGGAAGGTCTGCTGTGAATGCCAGTCTGTAGCTGAAAGACTGAAGCAGATATGCATATTTTGGAAGAGGTTTTGTTGTTTGCAAATACAAATATGGAAAATAGATTGTGTGTGGATACTGAATAGACTGAAAGTACTTCTTTAAATAAATATTTCAGTCTTCTAGAATCAAAGGCTAAGAAACTAAAAACCATATTTCCAAGGCTCCCTTGCAGCTAGGGTTCTGGGTTTGATTTAGATGACACCATCAGAAGCATTTTTTATAATATATTGATTAGTAATTGAGTCACATGGGTAGTTATTGGGGATATGGGGCATCCATTTTGCTTATATAGATAGAGGATGATGGAGGTTGTATGGTTCTGGGGTCATCTGCTAAAGCTTCCTAATTTAGACTGTGGCTCCCTGATTTTATCAGGTTCTTGCAGAGGCAGCTTTCCTGATCATAGCAGAGAATGCATGGCTTTGGGAGCTGTTCAGATTCAATCCTGCCCCTCCTGACCTTCCAGCAATTTTTTAAGTATTTAATTTCCTGCATTAGATCCTGTTCTACTTTGACTAACTAGGGTGGATTTATTTTATGCAATTGAACCAGGTCCAATATACCTTCCTTACAATTGGAGATATTGGTGGGATTTTTTTCTTTCAGAAAACTTTTCAGTTCTAATCATCTCATACCATTCTCTTGAAAAGATGAGCTATGTAGATTATTGGCAACTTCTAGTTGAGTAAAAATTCAGATAATGTTTCTCAAATGTTTTACTCTAAGGTTAGGACCCTGTCTTATTTACAGGGCTGATAAGGGTTTCCTTGCTAATTTTGCTTTTTTCTTAGAAAGTTACTTTCAACAGAAAAATAAGACATCTTTAATAAGTTATTATATAAAAAAATCTTGAACTGATTTATTCTAAAGTTATTTTAATTTCAAGCTCAGTTTACATTCTGTTGCGCAAGCTGGCAAGTTATAACCATGACTTCTTTATCTATTTGGGGATTCCTTGAAATAGGAGAACAGATTTGTCTAAATTTAAAGATATCCTCTCAAGTTATGTCAATGGAACAGCCTTTTTTTTTTTTTTTAAATAGGCCCAGGGGTTTAATTCTACAAACCAAGGACAATCCCAGTGGTTCTCAACCTTGGCTGTACACAGAATAATCTGGGAAGCCTCTAAAAAGTATTAATGCAAGGGCCACACCTCAGACAAGTCATTCTCTAGGGGGTATGTAATTTTTAAAACCTCTCCCCAACATTTCTGATTCACAATGATTGTATTAGTCTGCTCAGACTGCCATAACAAAATACCACAGTGGCTGGCTATTAAACAACAGAAATTTATTTTCTCACAGTTCTGGAAGCTAGAAGTCCAAGATCAAAATACTGTCAGGGTTAGTTTCTGGTGAAGCCTCTTTTCCTGGCTTGTAGATGGCCTTTCCTCTGTGCCAATGTGGAGAGAGAGCGATCTCTTGTGTTTCTTTCTCTTCTTATAAAGATGAAAATCCTATTAGATTAGTGCCTTACCCTTAGGACCTCATTTAACCTTAATTACATCCTTAATTGGCCCTATCTCCAAATACAGTCATATTTGGGGTTAAGGTTTCAGTATATGAATTTTGGGGGGACACATTTCTTTCTGTAACAATGATGAATGACAATCACTGCTTTCGTGGAATCATTTGGATTTGGGGGCTAGATTTTAGGATATAAGAAAAAGCAGGAGAGTCACAATGATATACCAGATTTAATCTGTGTGGCAACCCGGTGACTTCTGCAGGGTAGAATGAGAGAAATGACACTAAACAGGGAAAGGCATTTGATGGGGGCAGTAGTCAGTCAACCAGAACATTCAGTCTGAGTAAGTACAATGGCAGACTCAAGTCCAATTCAGGCTGGCACAACCTGTTTAAGGATGAGTTACAATATGAGACTTGTTAAGGGCTGGAGTTCTTAAAGTCATGACTCCCGAAGTAAATAACAAGAATATGGGAACCAGTGTCTAATGAAGAATTCTTTTTAATCCTGATATGGCTCTTGTCGGTCTAGTATCTGGAGCAGTCATTCTCAAACTTTAGTGAGCGTCAGGACCACCGGGAGTGGTTGTTCCATCGGGGATTGCTTGACCTTACCCCCAACGCTTTTAACTCAGTAGATCTGGGGTGGACCATGAATTTGCACTTGTAACAAGTTTTCAGGCTCTGCTAGTTTGGAGACCACTTTGAGAAGCACTGATCCTGTTTGCATGTAGCAGACAATTTATACTAAGTGCTTTAAAATCTAGAGCATCATATATGTGTGCATGTCTCTTTCTCTCTGAACAAATAGCTAAATAGCAAAACTTAGAGAAACTTAGAGAAAACAAGAGAGTAAATTTTGATAATGGGAGACAGTGCTATATAGAGACCCAGGAAGCTAACCCATCCTGACAGCATCTGGGTAATGGGAAAGAATCCTCCAGGTAACACTCAACTAAAAGTTATTATTTCTGCCTAAGCTACGGAGGTCAATAGAACCTCTTCCATCATAACAGTGGCAGCATGTTTCAGCAAGAGTTTATAGGCCTTTCAGCATGCATATTATCAGAATTATTGGATATAAGGTGACTTGTGATTATGTTTCTCTCAGTCCCCCTTTTCACCTTTCGCCAAAGGTAGATTCCTTCAAAGGGAAAATTAGGGATTTAGGGAAGGCATCTTTCAAAAACAAGATCTTATCCAAGTCTGAGAAAAAAAATGGGGTTAATCTTGGTGGTCTAAGAACTTAAAGAAGAGGGGACAAGACCTAGGACCTCTGCTTACCAATGTGCCAGTTCTGCTTTACGAATGCAGAGGTGCTTTTCTTAATGTATCTGAGGTTTAAAACATCATTTGGATGGTTATATGATAGATGACAGGAAAATGTCATGAGGAAAGGGGCTTTTCCTGATTTGTATAAGGTCTCCATTTATACTAGCAGGTTCCTGACAGAATCTCAGGCTGGGGCAGATTGGTGGACAAAAAGAGATATGTAATAGAATCTGCTGTGAGAAATTGTATCCAGATGTCCTGGCCCCATTTCTAGAGGTGCTCCTATATTTTTTTGCTGCCCAGAAGTGATCTGAGAGAAGGACTAATGAGAGGGACACCTCTCTCATTTTCTGGAGCTAAGTGGGACCAGAGAACCATCACAAGTCCACTGCCTTGGGATAGCTCTCCAGAAGAGGGTGTCATGGTGACTAAGAACTCAATGGCTATATACCCTAAAAACTCTCCTACTGATTATCCTATCATTGTGTGAGTTATAGTACTACCTACCCATGTCTGATGACTTGATCATCAATTTTCCAATTGTTGAATATGTGAGACTTTAAGTTGCCAATATTCAGAGTCATCAATGAGTAGGAGTGATGTCCTGCATGACCCGTGAGAGTTTGCATGCCAACCATTCAGCTGCACTATGAGGATGCTTCCCCACAAACGCCAATAACACTCTTAAGTCATAAGAGAGCCCTGGGCATTTAGTAGAGTAAGGGTATGGGAAAGACCTGCCGTATGTCTACCACTGGGCAGGGCCAGGGCACATCAGTATCCTCCAAGGAAGGCACAAATGGAGGAGGAGATATCTCTGCTGTATATAGATAACCACTTCACCAATGTCTTGGCGCTTCATCTGTGAAGTAGCAAACAGGTCAGAAGTATTTGGTTCAACTGAAGTTGGATAATGTACTGACCTTTGTGTGACTAAAGATGTAAAGACTGAGAATATTTCACAAGTGCTAACATTTATTGAAGACTCACTGCATGCCAGACATAATACTAAGCCTTTTACAAGTATTTCATAACATCTCCCAGCAACCCTATAAAGTATATATTATTTATTTTCTTATCTTAAATATGGTGGAACTGAGGTTTAGGTCATGTAACCTTCCTAACGTCACACAATTGGGAAGTGGAAGTGGTGGAGCCAGGCTTAGACTCGGGTCTATTTGACCCTAGAGGACAGCACAATACCAACTCTACACCCTAGAGTTATGCAGTTAATGTGTTCCAGTTTAAATTCAAGGGTATGGCTAATCTGTCACTGGTATTCATTAGTGAGGGATCTAAACAAGAGTGGGGTGGGAATGGGTCAAAGGAGGTTACAAGTACAGGGGATGAAAAGAAAGTTACATGAAGTAGAACCAAATCTGAAACAATAACATGGCCACTCATGGCTAGCATTTTATCAGTATCCTAATAATACCAATTCCACAAAGATTCTTCATGAGAAAATGGTTCCATTGTTAAATACACTTATTAGATGATGCAGAGGATAGCTGCTTCTAAAGAGAAGAGGTATGGTATAAATTAGCTTATTACCAGAACCTGTGTAATGTTGGTTTTGCCCAACATTTTTCAAACATATATGGTTGCAGATCTTTTATGTATAACAACAAATACCCCAGAAGGCTCTATTGCCCTAGTGAGATGAGAGCAGTAGTCAACTTCAGAAACACACTGAAGGTATATCAGAATATTATTTTTTATTAGTTTATTGCATTTAAAAATTTTATTATATTTATGCTTAAGCTCCTGACTATAGTGAACTATAAATAATTCATTCCAAAATAAGTTATTTTAACTACTTCTTTTTATTGTCTCTGTAAGACTGAAATAATAAAATAATGCCTTCAGATATTAATAATTATAAATACGTGTTTAGGGACTCCAATGCCATTTGCAATCATTATCTGGTGCCACAATTGGGCAGAAAAAAGTGAAGTGGAAATGACTTTGTGGACAGACCGACCTGAAACTAAACAAAGCCTAGGAGAGGTTGGCGTGACCTGATAGTAGGTTTGAAAGTATTACCATTCAGGGGCTCATCAGCTATCTGACTAATGGTTTCACTTGACATTAGAGAGAAATGACACAATTTATGGTGATACATAATTCATATAAGGAAAAAGATGCAAATATGAGTTTAAGTAAGACAGGCTGGGGGAGGTGGCTCATGCCTATAATCCTAGCACTCTGAGAAGCTGAGGCAGGAGGATCCCTTAAGGACAGGAGTTCGAGACAAGCCTGAGTAAGAACAAGACCCCATCTCTACTAAAAGTAGAAAAAATTAGCTGAGTGTGGTGGTGTTCACCTGTGGTCCCAGCTACTCCGGAGGCTGAGGCAGGAAGATCACATGAGCCCAGGCGTTTGAGATTGCTGTGTGCTAGGCTAATGCCACGGCACTCTAGACAGGTGACAGAGTGAGAATCTGCCTAAAAAAAAAAAAAAAAAAAAAAAGGAAAGTACCCAAAACTCAGAACATAGGACAGTCTTGAAGTAGTCTGCCTAGCACCTTCCTTTAAGGACCTACCTCTCATCCCGCCCACATTGTTTCTGTATGTGCTCTCATGTTACTATAGTAATCCTATAACCCTGGGTGCAAATTAAGAAGATCCAATACTCCAATAAGATTTTAAAAAGATTTTTATTATGAAATCATGGTAAACTTAAAGAGTTGCAAGAATAGTACAAAAAACTCCCATATACCCTTTTTATCCTTCATGTGGATTCAACAATTGTTATCATTTTGCTGCATTTGCTTCTTCTCTCTTTCTCTGTACACAGACACACACGTATTAATTTTTCCTGGACTATAAATAAGTTACAGGTATTATGTACCTTTATGGATTGCAAAATGGCTAAATATTCTTCCCATACTGGTATGCATGTCCTCTGATAATGTAACTTTGATCCTGTTCCCATCAAAAGGGGGCATCTACTTCTTCACCCCTTGAATCTGAGCTTAGTCATGTGACTTGCCTTGGACACAGAATATTAAATGTTGGCATAAACAGAGGCTTGAAAATGTGCTTTGGGACTTGCCGTTTCTTGATACTGGGAACATGTCTGCCACCCTTTGAACAAGCCTGGGCTAGGCTGCTGGAGGAAGAGAGACATGAAGCCATCATCTTTGTTGACATCAAGCCAAGTGCCATTTGTGTGAGTGAGGCCATCTAGACTATACAGCTTCAGTTGCACCAGCCCAAACTAGAATTACTAGCCAATCCACAGAACCATGAGAAAGAGTAAATGTTTGTGGCTTTAAACTATTAAAGTTTAAGGGGGTTTGTCGTACAACAGAAGGTAATGATACATAAAGCAAAATCATAAAAATCGGAAATTTAAACATTAATGCAATATTTTCTAATCCATATTCAAATTTTTCCAGTTTCCTAAAAGTATCTTTTATACCATGTTTTTTTCCTCCCAATCATTGTTCCAATCCAGGGTCATATACTACAATTAGCTATCATGTTTCTTTAATTTCTTTTAAGCTGAAACTCTTCCTTAGCCTATTTTTTTCTTTCATGGCTAACATTTCTATGGTACAGAGTAGAGAGTGCAGAGCAGTTGTATTCATTGAGGAATGTCTTTTAGTGTGAATTTGTGTGATGTTTCCTTATGATTGGATTTAAGTTAATGTTTTTTTTTTTTTTTTGTGAGACTACTGCACAAATGATCTTGAATCCTTTTCAGTGCTTTGTACCAAGAGACACCGGATGTTAGTTTGTTTTATTGGTAATGTTAACTTTGCTACTTCAGTAACAAGGTGTCCAACCAGATTTCTCCACTGTAATATTATCATATTTCCTTTGCTATTATCAAATAATCTACAGGGAGATATATTGTCTATGTAAATATCTTTTTTCTCATTAAACTTTCAGAAAATACTTTTTTTTAAGTTTTAGTAGGTATTATATTTTCTTAAACATTTATTTCATTGTGATAAGAATACAACATGAAACCTACTCAATAGATTTTTAAGTATATCATTCAGTATTGTTAACTGTAGGCACAGTGTTGTCCAGCAGATCTCTAGAATTTGTTCTTTTGGAACAACTGAAATTTTATGCCTGGTAATTACCAACTCCCCTTTTCCTTTCCCACCCAGCCTCTGGAAACTACCATTCTATTCTTTGCTTTTAAGAGTTTGACTATTTTAGATATCTCATCTAAGTGGAATCATGCAATACTTGTCTTTCTGTGATTGGCTTATTTCATTTAACATAATGTCCTCAAGGTTCATCCATGTTGTCCCATGTTGCAGGATTGCCATTTCTTATCTGAAAAAATTACTTTTTTTGTTTGCAAAAGGGCCTCAGTGGGATCTCTGAACATAGGACTTGTAAGCATCATGTAATCTCTTCGTTATGGCTGAATCTGTAAGACCAGCCATCAGTGATAGCAGGTAGATATCACTAACAGACTGTCCTTCATGTGGAGCAAGCTGGTCGGCAGAGACCACGAGAAGCAAAACTCTGCTTCTGAGTCCCCACTGTGTCCCTGCCTTTCCCACATCCGCAGTGTCACACCTTAGTTCTCTGAGCCAATGAGGTTCCACTTTTGTTTAAAGTTGGTTTTTTGTTACGAAAAGATTTCTAACTCTCAACCTAGGACACCCCCTACAGTCAAAGCAGGGCATATTCAAATTATACTGTCAACTTAAATATTACTAAAGTATACAAAATCATGAGTGTGAATTATGAAGATAAGCTTGCTATTGTGATGCTATGAATAATGTCAAATGTCAAAAGCAATTCAGAAGGATTTCAGAGTCTGATTATGAAAAAGAATCGACTCTGACCATGTTTTGTAGGCTGGGTCCTCTGGAAGCAGTTGCTGAGATGGAGTTTGGGGTGCCGGATGTTTATTAGTGATGGATGCCTGTGGAAGGAAAGGAGAAGCAGCAGCACTGGGCTGAGGGAGAACTGTGATGCAGGTCCCGTAAAGCCATGGTCCACTTTGCCAGTCAGAGTGTCCTGTGTCTGGATAAAATTTCTGGTCCTTTATAGTCTCGCCCTGCTTAGTCTAGATGTGGCTAGTTTGCAGCTGAGGCAGACCCTAACGGAGCTGATGGCTAGAGACTGTCTGCTGACTACCCTCTCCATACCTGGGCAGCAAGTCGTTTGGGTGGTTCAACTCTGTGCCTGTCATACCAAGACACTCAAAAAGTGAGTGATAGATACTTGAATGAGTAAATATGCTCTATTCTCAGTTAGTTAAAACTAATTGTGTACATTAATGTAGTGGTATGTTTTTTCCTAAAAAGCTCTTACTAAATTTATAATGCATGTGTAGCCAATGTCATCTGATTATGGAAAAAAAATGCAGCAATTGAGATTGAGCTGTTGAATGAAAAATGGTCAGTAACTTATTGGAAAATTTTCTGTCTCATTCAATTTCTTTCCTAGATTATAAAGGAACTTTGGGAACTTTATTTTCAAAGAGTTACTTCTTATTTAAAGGAAGGGAGAGTACAAAACCTAAAATAGTCATTTTGGTATTTTGGTACCAAGGTTGCTGTGGGTTTATTTAGAAGAACAACTTGAATAATACCTTACAGAGAGGCAGAAAGCATGCAAGAAGAACAAGATAAATAATGGAAAATAAAAAGTTTTTTTTCATTGGTAAAGAAGCTGGGGCAGTCCAATAGATCATGGCGACAAGTGAGCGGTGATAACTATAAAAGATATTCTTGGAATGGCTATCCCCACAATTCAAATGACTGGCCTGAGTCCAGGTCTTTATTTCTAGGTCTTAAAAATGATATGTGTCTGAGCATCACCAAAGGTTTTTTTTTTTATTGGAAATTGCTATAACTAAGGACAGATATGATTGGAATTTAGAAGGCAGCATTTATCATTGCTAAATTGGATTGCTTATATTTATAGTTCTTTCAAAAGTACCAAACATTGAAGGTTTCCACTTGCAACAATTCTACAATATTATATGTTAGCTCAAAAAAATACGAGAATAAGGTACTTTTGAGACTTGATTTTATAAATACAGTTTGGCAAATATACCTTGTGCCTTAAAACCTGATACCCAGAAATCTAATCAATTCAAAGCATTCTGTGGCATTTACCTAGGAACGTACATTGAACACAGGCATTTTGAAGATGAAATAAACAGCTACATTGAAAACAACGCAAACCACACTCTAGCAAAGTATGATCAATAAAAACAGCATTATAAAATTTCTATAAATGTTATCATGTATATAAATAATATGCCTTACAAATTCTACCCATGTGGAATAAAGACTCACTACCAAATTTGTTTTCCTACAAAACTGGGTTTATAGAATGCCACAATGAGGTGTGGGATTAGGCAATAAAAAAGTTTTTTCCTTTTTACAAAATGAATATTTTAAACTGCACGGCTGCCTGAAATGTCAGATAGCTTTGGAATTGTCTCAAAAATGTATAAAATAATAAATGACAAACTATCATTAGAGACTATATATTTGTATTAACCAGTACTATTTTTGTGAATACAATGATTAAACTTATTAAAGAAAAAAATACAAATGAGTACTTGGAACCATTTTCTAACCTTCCTCCATATTGTATTTTGTCAAAGTAATCTCCAAGATACAAATTCCAATCACTGCAGCAGATAAAAAGGCCTTATCCCCTTCTTTTGTGAAGGAAAATAAAAAGATAAAGATGTTTTTGAGAGAGAAGTCTGGGACTATAATTGCCAAACATATAAATGAAAAGTGTTGAACAGTTTTTTTTGAAGATCATTTTTGAGCGACTTCTATGATGTCAAGCACCATTAATTGAAATATTTGTGTCTTTGCTTTGATGTTTGCCCCATTGACATGATTCAGAAGCTTTTTTGATTAAATAGTCTATGCTTCTAAGCTGAAAAATATTAATACATAGTAGGAATATTTACTTTGACTTAATTTAGTAGCATGGTGCTATAAGTAGAATATATTATATTGTGCATTAATAAATTCAGGCCCAGATATTGAATTATCAGATACTATACTGCCATCATAAATACTACTATTGATAATAACAATAATGGTAACAGCATTGATAATGTCAAGCCTAAAATTTAAGATTCTAAAAGAAATAATGATAATAAATATAATGGTTTAGAACTATAAAAATGGCTTTTTAAAATCTTGCCCAATAGACTAGATATTTTATTTTCTAAAAACTCGTATCATAGAAGAGCCTAAACTGATAGCTCTTCTACTAAATAGAAACATATTAGTAATAGAGGAGAACAAAATTAGTATAGCCCGTGGGTTTGACACAAGATTGGATGAGAGATGGAAATTGAGGAATATCAAAATAGAGGTAGTTATCTTGCTAAGTAGAGTAGTTTCAAAATGGCTAATGGGAAATTTTACAAACCTGGAGAAACCATCACACTTTGATATCGGTTAAAAAGTTACTATTTTCTGCTACTTGTTATACATGAAGATATTTCTAAACCTGATAGAAGATATTATAATGTATTTGGCCAGTATGGTTAAATTGACTTGCGAATAGATTTATCTGAACTGTGAAAGCAAATAAAATTATAAATCCAGGGCAAGAAATATCAAGATATTTCTTTAAAATAAATAAAAGGAATATCTCTGAGACTACTTCTCATGAGAAATTGACTACAGAGGTAATTTCTACAAACTGAAGATATATAGAAGCAACAATTTGGAAGGTTCCCAAATGTCACTGAAACAATATGGCCTTGAGAAGAGATAAATTGGACAGATGGAACCATGCAAATGTCACCTATTGGAAATCTGAACAGGAGGTGACTGATGTAATAAAAGCAGCTTGTAACCAGAAAGCTCATGACCTGACTTATTGCAGATTTCTGGTACAAGAAGTTCATGACAACACTTGGAGTGCTGCAGGATATATCATGAGTAAATCAGAATACTGGATTTAATAAGGCTTGAAAGCAAGTAACAACTGTAAATAACACTATTTTGCAGTCATTAGAATTCACATCAGTAACATTTTACCTTCTTTCTATAAACTGTTGGCATCCATTTGTTATAGAAGATTTGTCCCATTGGGAGGAAAATATCTCCACTGATGAGCTTCAGGGATTTTACAAATTACTGAAGGAATAAAGAATTAAGCTATTATAGACTCTTTACTTGCCTCTGGGTACCTCATGTTCCAGCCACCCACCATCCTAACTCACGTCTTTACTTTTCCAAGTTCCACGTCTTTGCTAATGTGGTTTTCGTGGTATCCTTACCTCCCCATTTTTACATTTCCCATCTTTCTCTCACATGCCACTTTCTTCATGGAGCCATTTCTGTCATCTCAGCCAGATGCCATCTTTTCCTTGTCTGAACTCTACAGTTGTAACTCACGTATGGCTCTTTTGCTTTTGACGTCATATTATAGCTAGTTACATACTTATACTGTTTTCTTATTAAAATATAAATTTCTCAAGGGAAAGGTTTAGTCAGAATCATTTTCTCTATGTCAACTAACACAATATTTTGTACATACCATAAACATTTGTTAAATAAATAAATCATAGCCTAATTTCCAAACAGTTAATAAACTAAAAAATATGATTGAGTTCATTCATGATTCTTCTAGTTATTTATAGGATTTATAAAGGTATAGGCAGCCCCTGCCCTTTGGTGCTTTACAATAAGTTGTGCTGTCCATATAGCACATGGTAGCTAATTATTAATAATACTACCTAATTATTAATTAGTATTATTAATTAGGTAGTATTGATTAATGTTGCTTAATTAATACTCATGTCTCCATTCTGAAGTTTATTTGTTCTTTTATTAGCTCAGCCTATGTAAACATGCATCAGGGAACTAAGTTTGCGTTTTTTAAGAAAATAAGTTATGTTCTTAGAGCTAAGTTTTTAAAGAAGTTTGCAATTTACATTCTTTGGGCCAAGTGTGGCATGCAGAAATATTTGTGTGACCTGCATATTATTTTTTAAAACATTAAATAATTATCAACGTTTTAAGGTTGGAAGACTTTGCACTAAAAACAATCCTAGATTTCTGACTTCTCTTGAAAAATCAGATCTGGCAACACCATGTTCCCATTTTTTCAGGGCAACAATTTCCTGGATTTGAATAGTGCTGGCTCCTTTAGACATGAAATGTTCTCCAATTTTTGGACAGTTCTACCAGGCTCTTGGTACTCATTTATATTCCTTGCATGGACATTTTAGGCTGTTGAGTTTATTAACCTTATTTTAAAGCTCCTTTTGAAAAGGGGTGTGGCAGAGACTGTAGCTATTCATTAAAATCAGTTTCTTTGTCCTGGGCACAGAGCTAGACTATTTTTCCTAGCTTCCTAGACAGTTGCGTTTGGCCAGAAGATTGAGTTCTAGCCAATTAATGGAGTGGAAATAGTAAGTGCCATTTTCCAGCCTACACCATGCAACTTTCTATGCAGAATTCTGTGTTGCCTTTCTCCTTCTCATAGCTAGATGCAGATGAACATAAGGGTCTATACATTGGCAGAGACACACAGTTGAAGGATCCTGATCCTTCAATGACTCTGACTGCAGGAGAGCTGATCTACTTTATGCTCCCTGACTGTTGTGGGAGCAAGAAATATACTGCTGTGGTAAAACTTTGTTCATTTGGGTCTCTTTGTTATGATGGTTAGCCCCTCCTAAATAATCAGGGGTGCTAATGGCCTGACAGTTGTTAATGGCAGTCCAGTAGGAGGGTATCTGATCCCTGGTAACAGATGTCAAGTAGGCAGAGGAAGAGTGAGAAGGAATGACTTATTTTTTTCTGCTGGACTTATTGGTTCTGTTATAAAGAGCTACTTTTGAAACTCTGAATTCCATTCAGTACCTAATTAAGGAATGCCTCATATGCAGGGCATTGTGAATAAAATTCAGTAGTAGGAAAGGATGAAGGAGAGAAATGTTGGGTCATTCATGACTTTTAAAATGCTTTCTACTCAGAGAAGCCCTGTCATTAGCACCAACAACAATCCTTTACTGAGCACCTGGTTTAATGCTCTGAGTTCATCTCCAAGGTCAGTGGAATGATTTTGAATTTATATTCTAGTTTTATTGGAATTTGTTGAAAGAAAAAGAAAACCTCAGTTTCAACTTACTTGTGCAGCCTCTTCAAGAGCCCTGGGATGGCCAAACCAACCCACTTCTGTTTTTATGAATTACTAGATTGCAAGCAAAATTAATTTAAATTAAGTATTTAGTGTGTATTATAGTTTGCATGTTAGTTTTAGGTCAAATTTTTAAGCTATAAAATTATATACAGCAGGATTTAGAATTATATATTTATATGCTAATATTCTGTTGGTCCTAGCATAATCATTTGTAGAGAACATTATACCCATTTATACGATTTGAGGCATGATTTTAATTGACCAGAGACTAGTTTCTGTAATCGTTCTGTCTTTGAAATGTTCATCAGGGCAGATCTCTGTGGGCAGAGGCCTGGAAATTTTTAGCTGCTTTTCTTGCTATTGGGTAGATAACTTCAACTTTGGGGATCGGGATAAGAAAGCCAATTTATTTTCACCTATTATGCACAGTACATGGCTGTAATATACTTGATGGCCTAGAGTCCCCACTTATAATGTTATTTTTATAGTTTGCTTAATAGCAACACACTTTATGGCATAATTTTCAGGAACACATTGCAATAAAAGCAGAGAATACCCAAACTCTTTTAAATGTGGAGTTTGGATAGAAATATCTTACATCTGTCAAATTGAGAGCCATCCTGTAACTGGATACATTATGTGGAATTTATTAAATAAAAATAGCTTTTTAAAAAAGGGGTGAATGCTATTTTTGAATGCTAGAACTCAAAAGAGACCTTTGACTCTTAGTGGGTTCACCCAACTTACTACCCTTCTGTGAAATTTTCCCCACAATTTCTCCTGAAGAGGTAGACCTAGGCTCAAGTAACCTTACCCCTTTGGCTACAACTGGAGTAACTGCCTGCAAGGGGGATGGAGAGTTGATTAAAATGGAATCAACCAAATCATTTCACTTTCTTATTTGAACTAAGAGCTATAGAGACTGAATTAGACAGTTGGATGCTCCAGAGCTATTGTTAGGGAATTAATGGGTCAAGTAATTATGCTAAAGAAAGAAATTCAGGACTTTAATGGGTACCAAAATATCAGCTTTGCTGTTAGTAAATTTGAGTTGAAAATCATCTGGACTCAAGGCCAAAATGGGCTAGCTTCTTACTTTTTACCGTGTAGTTGAAGTTTCCTTCCAGCAGCAGAAAGAGCAGCTAGAATTTCACAGGCATCCCCTCATCTGCCTGCTTCAAGAGCAAGGCCTGCCTAGATGGACATTCTGTACAGACTATATAGCCCTGGAGGAGGGTGAACCCACAAGAAGATCCTAGGTTCTACATGCACAAAGACCTTCTTCTCCATCTCACCAATCAGATAAGTCACACTCAGGGAAAAGAGTCGGGGAGGCGGTAAAGAGAGGATATACCTCCTTCCGAATACTCTCTAAACAGAGAAAATATTCAGTTTTATGGGCCCAAGCAGGAAGTTGGAAAGGGGAGAGGTTAATTTCCCCTACATGGCCTTGGAACCGATGTTGCAAAACAATGTTACGGGGAAATAGGAATTAGGAGTCTGCAGAGAGAGAACACTAGCAGAAGAGGGGAGAGATGACACAGTTGGCAGAAAATGTGGCAAAAGTAGCTGCCTGACATTTTTATTCCCATGAGGCTTGCCCCTTCTTCTTCCTATGGATCCTATGAGGATCCCCCAGCTCCTTATAACAAACTTCTATTACTTAACTTGGCTGAAAAGCTTCCCTCTCTCTTCAACCAAACCATCCCTAAGACACTAACTAACCTTTACTAAAAGTTTATTATGTGCTCAACACTGTGGTACGTACCTGATAATCTTTAGTCAATTTGGTGAAAGGCTGATTTTTTATAATGGATATAATTAAAGATTTGATATTTAAAAGACATAGCATTTTAATAGCCCCCTTTGCCCCAATATAGACTCCCAGAAATTGCACAGAATATGATAGGGAGCACTTAGAAAAAATCCCCCCTCGGACACTAGTTCATATGTGGAGAATTATTAAATGCTTTGTTCAGATAAGATATAATTCCACAGAATTGCTGTGAATACATTTGTCATAGTTCTAACATTTATTTGACATTATAAAATGGTCAAGTGCATATAAAAAGATCATGATATTAGGTTGAAATATTATGTGAAATTTTCATTTTCCTTTGTAGGTCAAAATGGTTGAGTATTGGCAATTTCATATGCGTCAGCCTTATTATGCACCGTAACAGTGTTAATGGCTGTGTGTGTCCGAGATATGAGAGTTTCTTCATGCAGAGAACTATCTAGGCTCTATTCTAGACTAAAGTGCAAGGAAGTGATTCACAAACCTTAGGTCATGGCTAAGTTGAAACTTGTATCTGCAACATGAGAGAAATAATGACAGTACAAAGAATTTTTTCAAAAAAGTTTAATTTCTTTAATTTTAAAATTCTGAGATTATAGGATTTTGGATGGTTAAAATACCTTTTCTTTTGTAAGATGATGTTTTAGTAGATTTAAAATCTACTTACTTGGAAAAAATAATGGAAACTGTCTATCAGTCTTCAAACTTGTTCTTGATATTTTATTCTTTTGTAAAATCCAAATATTTAGGAACTACCCAAGGCTACACAAAATAGATGGAAGCAGAATAACATGAATATAGACAAGTATGGAAAATCCAAGGCTGTGTAGGTGATTCATTCATCAGGGATTCTTTATTCTTTCATTTATTCCTGCAATATCTTGTGGAGCACCAAAGGCTATTTCTTACTACGCTTAGGGGAAGAGGTCTTCAGTGCCTGAAGTCTCTCCTGCTGTTGTATTTCTCCTTTGCTTGGTGAACAACCGTAACTCTGTCTTATAATTCACTGAGGGGGAGGCAACATCCCCCCAGTCCTTCTCCCCTAAAGCCTGAGCAAGATAATTACAGAGAAATTACCATTCTGTCACTGGTCCTCCTGCCTTCCTTTCTTCCTCAGCACAAACACATATTTGATTATTGAACATCTCAAAATACTGGAGCTATCTAGGAGGAACAGAAGTGAAGACTTTATCTCATTTCCTTTCCCTCTTATAGAATGGAAAGGAAAAAATTTCCTTTAAGCGTTCAAAAGTCCCCTCTCTCTCTCTCTCTCTCTCTCTCAACTAACTTCTCTTTCCTTGATATTTTGCAGTCAACTTCCCTAAGTTACTCATTTTGTTCCCTGCTCCTCCCTCATGGAATAGAATTTCTATCCTTTTGCCTTTCCATTCCTTCTTGTGTCTTAAGGGCTTCAGGCCTTGGCTGTGTCTGATCTGGAGGTGGAAGTGACGGCTTTTTGCCCCATTCAGGGGGGAAAAGTAAGATTCTCCAATTTTGGCTGAGTCTGCCCTCCAGCAGGCGTTGTGGTTTATTTCCTCAGTAACTTTACCTAAGAAACAAAGTAAGAATGAATTTTTATCATAAATAACATAGTATTATCTCTAATAAGTAAAGTATATTTCTTTTATTAATATTAACATGATTTAAACTTGTCCATTGCAACACAACATCAACAAATAGAATTATGTTACTAAAAAGATTTTAACTCTTTATTAGATGTGGCTTAAACATTTTTTTTTAAAATAAGCACTACTATTGCAGTTGTACATGGCTCTTCTTTAACACCCTGGATGGGTGGTTCCAGTTCCAGTTAGATTCCATTAGATTCTAAATTCCCTGGCTGCTAGAAGTGAGATAGAGGTTGTGTTGCTGGTTTAATCTTACCAATTAAATGACAGAAATTATATTAGATATTATGGAAGAGAGAAGAATAAGGCATAGGACTAGCCCTTAAGAAGCTAACAATTCTAGATGGAACTATATTGTTACAAACATTTATATCATTTGTACAAAGTAGTATACTAGCCAGAAAACAGAATTTTGTCATTCAATACAAGAAGTTTTTGATATTGAAGCGACTCTAAAAAGTTACATAGGATTAATTCGTAATGGTTTGGGAAGTGTTTTCATTTTTATTATCTCATTTGATCCTGTGATTAAGTCATGAGGTAGACATTGTTACTTCATTTTACAGATACAGTTCAGAAAGCTGAAATAACTTGGTTAAGGTCACTCAGTGTATTTATTAGTCAGGGTTATTCAGAGAAACAGAGCTAATAGGATATATACATATATAAAAGAAAGATTTATTGTAGAAAGTGGCTCATGAGATTATGGAGGCCAACAAGTTTCTCTATCTGCCATTTGCAAGCTGGAGAAACCAGGAAAGCCAATGGTGTGGTTCAGTCCAGCTGAGCCCTGTGAGGGTGGTGGTGGTGGTGAGTTGGATGTGATGGTATAAGTCCCAAAGATTGAAGGCCCAAGAACCAGGAACACTGACATCCAGGGGCAGGAGAAGATGGATATCCCAACTTAAACGGGAATGAGTGTGTGTTTGTGTGCGTGTGGGTCAGGGAGTGGGAGGGGGGAGAGAGAGAGGGAGAGAGAGAAGGAATTTGCCCTTCTTCTACCTATCTTTTTACCTATCTTTACTCAGTCTACTGATTCAAACGCTAACGTCTTCTGGAAATACCCTCACAGACACGCCCCCAAATAGTTTTTTACCAGCTATCTGGGTATCCTTTAGCTCAGTCAAATTGACACATAAAATTAACCATCTCTTTGAAGTTCTGAGAGGCAGAACTAAGATTCACATTGTAATTAAAAATATATTTATTGCTTTTGACTGCTGTGGACTCTATTACCAGACTAAATATAGCTAAGATTATATATCAAGAGTTATTCCTCAAGTTTAAACTAGTAAACTGTTTAGGGCTGTATTACATACATAAATCCAAAGTAGTAATAGAAAATGATTTATACAAGAAATAGGATAATAGAACCATAACAAACAGAATGAAAACTCTGGCCAAAAGAACAGATGTGCTAATGTTTGATAAACTTAATTAACAATGATGGCTCCTGATATTGCCCTTCAACAAAGCAAGGGTATGCAGAATTTATGCAGCAGTGACATATATTGTTGAGTATATGATTCAGAGGAATTGCTAAAACAAATGTAGAAATTGAGCAAATTAACACTATTATGATTTGGGGGATAGAGTTTCAGTAATCAGTGGTTCAATGTCTCAAGCAAGATGGAATTCATTATAGTTGTAAGTAAACTCATTCAATTGCATTGGCATTAGGAATAAAACTAGACTGGTTTTCAGTTCTTTGAAATAGTTAAAGGCATTATGAAAATAGATCCCTAAAGCAATTGCCATCAAATCAGAAGATAGTGTTTCCTTATCTCAGCTATCAGGATCTCTTTTAGACCAAATTATTTATCTACTATTCTTCTCCACTCCCCCAACCTGTACTCAGTGGAGCTGGGATGATAATAGTGAATTTAAATGCCTTCAACTGCACTGTAGGCTGCTTCCATGGGGGAACTGGGCCAGGTGTAAACAGAGACTGTTGGGCACTATGGTGAGTAAGTGTGTGTAAACTCATGTACAGAGGTAGCCACAGCTCCTATTGGTGTCACCCTGTGAAAATGTGGGGCATTGTCCCATCACTCAATCTTTCAAGAAATGAGAAGAAATCTGGATTTTTGTCCATGAAAGGTTTTACTTCTTAAATGCTAAGCATAAATTAAACAATCTGGAAAAGATTTGGGGGAGGAGGAAATTATGCCTATGTCCAGCCTTTGGTTTGTAAGTTGACACGTGGATATTTCTGAAACTTAGCCCACTTCCTTGAGTCCGTGGCATCCATCCGCCCATCTCACCCACACTCACTTTCCTTTAGCTGTGACACAAGCTGCAAGTTTCTTCCCCATCCGAATGCTAGCCCCATGTGGGTCAAGAGAAAGGCCTTTGGAAACAGACCTGCCATTTAAGCAACCTATTTATAGTCCTACTCATTTTCTTTCCACAATTGGTAAAACCTTAACACTGTGCTCATCTGTGGGATATGCATCACTTATATTCAAGAATGCACTTGAATTTTTAATAGGAGGATTTCAGACCTTACAGGTAAATGGATATTTTGAGGGACGACAGCACTCCCTTGTTGTCATATCTTACAGTGATGTCAACTCTCCAACTTTCCAGCTTCTGTGTATATGCAGAGGCTTGATTATTTCACCACCCCAGAGGAAAACAGGATGACCTACTTCAGTGATGACATGAAGGCAGGTCCTGGTAAACAGGCAGTAGCAGGTCCTTAGATGCCGTGGTAAGAAATATGTGATATGAAAGTAGAAGAAAAATTCTAAGAAAATTCAGGTGCTGGTCACTTTGGTGAAGTTTCTGGTATATGAAGGGTTATTCCCTCCAAAGTACATCTAAGAAGGAGGGACACTGTTTAGTGGGGGGTTCACTTTTGATACTTGGGGAAACATATCCCACATTTGGGAATCTGCTATGACAAATTTACTGAGGGAACCCATAAAGCTACCAAGTTTGAGTGAGACCAAGAGTATGAGAAGCCACTGCAGCTGGTTGAAACCTCACTGCAAAGCTCTGCCATTGTGTCCTTATGAGCCAGCAGATCCAATGGTGTTTAAAGTGTCTGTGGCAGTTTGGGATACGCTGTGTAGCTTCTAGAAGACTTCTATAGGAATATCCCCCTCATACAGACACACTCCCCCTAAATATGCACTAAGAGCATCAAAGCAAGCTTGTGGTATTTGGAACTATAAAATATTCTACTATTGAGAAACTGTTCTTGGTTTGCTACTGGGCCCTATTGAAAGTCTGACCATGTGAACTTAGCCTTTGATAATGACCTGGGTGTTTTCTGCCACACCAGGCACTAATATCAAGTCTGTCACATAGCACTTTATCATCAGGTAGAAATGGCATATGTGAGATCAGGCTTAAGGAGGGCCTGTAGGTACTAATAGGTTTTAAGAGCAAGTGACTCACATTGTAAAATATCCATTCTTGTTGTAGAGCCACATTACCATTAACCCGTCTGTGGTCTCATGGAGCATTTTCTATAGCCAGCTAACCTAAGAAGAAAAAGTCTAAGTCTTGTTTGCATGGAGCCTGACAATTTGGCACTGCACAAGTGACCTGCTGCAGCATTTTAACCCCACAGAGGGGTGGATCTAGAAAAGAATAGGGAAGAAAAATTATTCTAGTGGGCAGAAATTTGACTGGTGTGATTTTCCATTTTGTCTGGAAGGAAAGATGCTCAGAATCATGACTCTGTACCAAGTTGTGCACAGAAGCTAATGACTTGGCTGGAAATTTAGGAATTTTGGAAAGATCATGATTGGAGGATTGGTGATAAGTTTAGGGAAGAAATATGTGGACAGACCTTGAATAATGAGCTTAGAACGTAAAATTGTTCATCCATATGAGTATTTACCAAAGATCCCCCTCCGTAGAAGAGATCTTCAACAACCATGTGGACAAAATAACTTTCCCTGTTGATGTCATTACATTTTCTTTCCCAGCCACACCAAGAGTTTGATTAATGGGCTAATGAGCAAAGTGACCATGGTGGCAGGGATAGAAGCAATGCATGGACTCCAAAACAGAATTTCCTTCACCAAGACAGATCTGGCTAATGCCCTGCTCAGTGTATAATCTGCACCATGCTTAATGGAAGTCTGAAAATCACCTAAAGGCATGTCAATTAGATTAGCCCTTCAATATACATAACCTAAACATTTGTACCCTCATAATATGCTGAAATTAAAAAAAATTAGCCCTTTCTGTTCTAGAAGGGGCAGTAACTTGTTCCCATTGGAATAGTTACCCATTCTGGGTTTGATTTTGCCTTCCATGTTGCCATATTTCCACAAGCACTATAATCTATGGACTTCCTAAATGCCTCAAACTCTGTTATGGTATTCAATACAACATTGAGCCAGACCAAGTGACTTATTTTTCAGAAAAGTAAAAGACAGTGGGTAGACTTTCACAGAACACACTGGTCTTACCAAGTACTACATCACTTCCAGACAGATGACTTTACGGAAAGCTGAATGGATCTATTGAAAACTGGTTAGTGTAGATCATGGCAAAAACGATGTGATTCTGGAACTCGTACTATTGCAGTAGCTTCTTAATTCAACAGTCAGCTTCTTCATTCTACAGTTGTCTGATTATGTTAGAGGCAGCAGCTCTCTTGGTGTCCAAGTTCTGTGGTGTGGCTTTGGGAGCCATTCCATGAATCTCAGCCTACATTCAGTTCCCACAGCCCTTCTAAAGACTGAGTCATTTAAAGCCGGGTAACAATTTCTATGTTGTTTTGATTAGCCACAGTGCATTCTGTTTTCTCTTTCTGATGACTGATATAGATAAGAAAGTCTTTCCTGATATCCCAAAATTATGCAGACAATTATGTACACAGTACAGAGGTAAAAATAAATTTGACCTGTGCCTTTTAAGCATGTGGAAATGTGAGAAAGTTTCAACAGCAACTGAGAATATTGTATACCTAAAATATTTCATTGTTGCCTTAACACTAAGAAAATTTGAGAAAGGGGAAAAAAACAGAGTATTGTTGTGAATTATTTGGTAGTTTAAGTAAGAAAAATGTAAAGGTAAACTAGCAATAATAAAAATGTTTACTGATTATGTAACCATGTGGACAAATCGTTGACTATTTTGTGAATTTATAATAATTTGTTCTCTTAAACATGTCACAAAACTGTTGGAGGTGTTAATGTGGTATTTTGTGATTCATAAAAGTGTGCTATGGAATAGAAGTACAAAAAGCCTTAATGTATTATGAAAATCATATCTATTCATTATTTTTTTAAATCAGTGACTGAAATACTTTCTGAAAACAGAATCCTCCCACTGAAGTTAAGCAGTAGTATAAGCAGTAGTAAAAGCTGTCTGCATAAAAGTCTCTAAATAGAAGGTTTTCTAGGTTAGCTTTATAGATTGGAAAATTTGGGGGAATTTCAAATCACAGAGTCTGTACTTCCTGGATCTCACGTTGTGCATCTGCTGACCTCCTTTTGTCCTCATCATTATCAAGTGCTAGAAGTTTATAGTGCCTGCTTGCAAAGGATACTTTTAAAACTTCATTGTGATTTTATATATTATTAAAGGAGATTAATGCAGGGTCCATGTGGACTTGAAAGACCTATTATTTACATTAGTGCTTCTCAAATTAGGGACTCATTTGGCAGCTTGAATTTCTGCATTTCTAACAAGATCCCAGGTGATGTTGATGCTTCTGGTCGGCAGACCACACTTTGAGTAAGAAGGATTTGTGAGCTGAAGTTTAAAATCTCAATCAACTAGTTTCTTTTTAAGATAGTAGCAATAATTTGATTGATTTTCTCTTCTAATTGAGAGGAATTATTTGGATACTACATTTAACCCGGTCCCAATGCCAACTCAGAATAAATATTTAGAAAGGCAGAGAATATAAGGCCCTTGATTGAAAGCACTGACGGATTTTTAATTCTGGACTCATTCTAAGGCTTTTATTTCTACCTTACAAAGCAGAATCTACTTAATAGTGTGGACTTAGCAAGACCTGGATTTGAATCCTGCATCTACCTTTGTTGTTGTTGTTGTTGTTGTTGTCGTGTGAGCTTGGGTAGGTTTTAAAAAAATTCCTAACTTTGGTTTCCTCATCTGGGTTATAGAGTTGCTGTGAAGTTAGAAGGGACAATACAGGTAAGGTGCTTAATGGAGTGCCTGCATAGAGTGAGTGCTCAAATATTACCTATTTAACTAGTTATTATCTTCAACAAGCAAGGGAGTGTAGACACAATTTAATTGTGATTCATATTGGAGGAGAAATTCTTAACTAAAAATCTATTAGCTATAAAGAGTAAGGTGGCTTTGTGAAAACTAGTCCATCACCACCATCAAGATATCATCATACCATTGTCAAATAAGAAGCCGATAGTTGCGTATAAAGTAGTTCATCTGAAAGAAAAATTGTGAATATCAATAATTAGATAAATTTTCTTTTCAGATTCTTATAATTGGAAGTTATCGCATGTAAAAACTTTTGGCTGAGATTTTTAAGTCTCAGTATACTTATTTTTGTTATTGTTTTGAATATATAAAGAAAATAAAGTTTGTACATTTTGCCACTATGAATATTTAACTGTATAGTTGCCCCAAAGCCTTGTGATGAGTTCCATAAACATACAGATTAATATTCCATATATGAAATGTTCCATATTTATCCAGTATGTTTCATTTCTACCTCAGAGACTCTTTTCTTTCCAATTGCGGAGGCATTTGTGCACTTGTTTGCATCTGTAGGACCCCTAACACTGTATTTATGTAAAATTGCACTTCAGTATAATTGCCTATGTAATTAACATTCAGGAAGAAATTATTTATTCAGTAGCACATCTCACAATTCAATTTCTGTCTGTGACAAAGAGGCTTTTAAATGTTAATCTTATGAAAGAAAATGGAGCAAATAGTAAAGGCTGTGGATTAATACAAGAGGCAGCTATTTACAGCATAACATTTTCCCTCACTGGGAATTACCTATTTTCTACCAGGAAGTCCAGGCATGTTTCAAATCTCACTGGGAAGTATGAGGTTGAATCTTGTATTTTGTGCATGTTAGATGGTTTCACATCAGGTGACCAAATAAAAGAGCAAAATGGTTAGCAATACATTTGTTGTAGAAGCTTTAAAAGAGACAGAAAGAATAAATGCACGTTATGGTGGAGTTAAAAAATGATAAAAAAAATAAGAGGTATATTTTCTTAGTCTCAATTCTATGGAAATTTTCTATTTTAGATAATAATTCTTTCAAAATTCATGAAAAGGATCCACATCTCCCATCCATCAGCTACGTAGATTTTTTAATTAAAATATGGTAATATCTCTTGAAAAACACAAACTATTTCTGTCACATATCTAAGATTGTGGGGATTGGGGGAAGGATTAGGAAGACAAGAGTAATTAGAAATACTGTCATCTATTATTTGTGTGTTTCTTTTATGATTATAGAATATCACAGTGAAATAAGGTTAAAGAATTTTATAAATATCCAACAGAGCATAAAAACCTATACAAGAGTTATTTTCTAGCCACATATGTGATAAGAGGTTAAAATTTTCTTTCTCTTTAATTATTCTGAGATATTATTTTTTGAGTTTCTTTGAAAAATAAATGTATAAATAAATACCCATGTAGGAAGATTACTGATGTTGATACAGAAATGAATTAACATAAATACTTATTTAATCATAGTCAAAATTCATTTTCATTGCCCCTACCTTAGTCTAAGTCACCAAGATCTCTCATCTGTATGATTACACCAATCTTCTTACAGAGCTTCCTGTTTTCACACTTGTCTAATTGCCCATAAAGCAGCCAGAATTAACTTTTTAAACTTAACTTTGATTATATCCATAGGCTTTTACTACCACATCTATCCACCTACCTGTGCCTGTGCCGTTTTAACTGCCTTCCATTCCTCCTATTATTTTGAATGAACTCTTCGTCTTTTCATCCAAGGCCAACCCTCCATTTGTGAGTGAGATCCATTTTCTCTCACCTACTAAGGAATACCATTCCAGATACTCTCTCACTCTCTCTGTCACTTTTCTCCCCTCCATTGGATCATATTTATGACCATGTCTACCCAAACCTCCCTCCTGACATTGCTCCATTTCTTTGCTCCCTTTTATAAAAAACATCCTCTCAATAGTAATTTACATGCATTTCTTCCAATTGTCCTATTCTCCCTGAGCCCACTCCAATCGGACCAATACCCTCTATTATTTTATTGAAACTGTTTTCTATCACAGTTTACCAATGGCCTCCACATTGTAAAATTCAACAGTCAATTCTTAGCCTTCATCTTAATTGAGCTCTAACCAGCGTTTGGCACAACTTATCATTCTTTACTCCTTGAAGCACGATGTCCAGTAAACTTCTGGACCAACTCCCAACTTCCCAGTCTTTCTCCCACCTCACTGACAGCTCCTTCTCAGATTTTCTCACAAACGCTCATGGCTTGCTTCCTCATTTCTTTCAAGTCTTTACGCAAATATCACATCACAGGGAGGGCTTCTCACCCCACGACATTTAAAATGGCAATTCACAATGCCACACTCTGTCCACTTCCCTTTGTGTCTCCATAGTACCCATTGCCACCCACTATGCTTCACTTATTTACTGATTGGGTGACTGTCTTCTCCAATGGAATGGTAGTTCTATGAGGGCAAAGGATTTGTCTGATTTTTCTTGGCTGTACCTCCTGTTCCAGACAGTATTTGGCACATAGTAGATGATAATTAAATTTATTGGATGAGTGAACATATGTCTCTCCTTTGCTTAAAACTTTTAAATGGCTTGTTTCTACATGTAAGATAAAATC
This sequence comes from Lepilemur ruficaudatus, assembly GCA_963574885.1. Classification (NCBI taxonomy): domain Eukaryota; kingdom Metazoa; phylum Chordata; class Mammalia; order Primates; family Lepilemuridae; genus Lepilemur; species Lepilemur ruficaudatus. The sequence goes on along the minus strand of CAUYRT010044213.1, from coordinate 21,448 downwards.
CAGATGTTAACCATTTCCTACAAGTTCTGCCCATTCATTCCTTTCTAACTTCTTGTGTTCCTCTCTCCCTTGTTCCTGCTCTGAATTTTTAGAGCACACCAAACTCTTTTCTATCTCAGGATCTTAATGCTGTTCCCTATTCTAGGAACACTGTTTCTTCCTTTGTATATCTGGATCCTGCTTACACTTTAGGTATTATCTTTCCAGAGAGGCCTTCCCTAGATGTCATGTTTTCTAGATTTTCCTCTATTATTCTCTACTACTATACCTTCTTTGTTTCATCCATATCTCTGAGTTCTGACTATATTTTTCTTTTTTAATTGAATATAATTTACATACTATAAATTTGTTCTTTTAAAGTATACAATTCAGTGTCTATACATAAAGTTGTACAAGCATCACCACTACCTAATTCCAAAATACTTTACCCTCAAAAGAAACCCCATACCTATTAGCAGTCACTTCTCATTTTCCCCTCCCCTCAGTTCCTGGCAAACACTCGTCTATTTTCTGTCTCTGTGGCTTTGCCTATTCTGGACATTTTATGTAAATGGCATAATTTTATACATGATCTTTTGTGTCTGGCTTGTTTCACTTAGTATAATGTTTCCAAGGTTCATCCATGTTGTAAAATGTATCAATACTCAATTCCTTTTATGCCTAAATAATATTCTACCGTATGAATATAATACATTTTGTTTATTCATTCATCGGTTGGTGAACATTTGTGTTGTTTTTGCTTTTTGGGGGAATATTATGATACTGCTATGAACATTCATGTACAAGTTTTGATGTATACATATATTCTCATTTCTCTTGGGTATGTAAAATTTAAATTATATATTTGTATATTCCTTATTTAATTGTCAATATTGAAGAGAAGATATGCTCTAATAAGGGAAGAGATCATATTGTATCGTCCACCTCTAAATTCTCAGTGCCTAGAACAATTTTTGTCACACAATAAGCATTCAATATTTGTTTGTTGAGTAATAAAGGCTTGCAGATAAACCACATGCAGCCTGCTTTTTCAACTCATGGTTCAATGAACAGGCTAGCATCTTACACTGAACTCCTGTATTGTGGGAGCACTGGATTCTGAGCTAGAGCCCTTGGCTAGAAAGTTCTATTTCTCTGCCTGAACTAGTTATGTGACTTTTGGCAAGTTCTTAGTATCTGTGAGCCTTACTTCTTTCCTCATTTGTAAAATGGAAAGATTGGAGTACATGATATATTTTATAAATATGTTCTGTTGAGGTCAGTGTGCGGGGCTGCCTCAGGCACCATTCCCCTCCTTTGACCAGAGTGACTACCTGCTTCTTAGATCAATAGGTTTCCACATATGATTTGATTTAAAAATTATCATAGGAGATGTGGCAACACTTGAAAAACAGTTTTAAGTAGTCACTGGACTACTACTTCCCACCAGAGGGAAGTCAAGCTGCTCTCAGCCTAACTTTCTGTAATTCTAAGTGCATTTGGAAATTAAAGGTGGAGGGATAGGTAGAGTGACAATGACTAGGAGGAGAGTTCTCAGATGACACCTGGATGTAGCCTGTTGGGCTGGTGAAACTTCCTGGAAACTGTGTGTGCCAAGTTGTGGCAGCATGTTGGAGGAACAAAGAAAAGATACATGGGGGATGAGAATATCATATGGGTTGGAGATAGATTATGGAAATCCTTAGATGCTGAGTAATGTTTGTGCCCCTAAAATCCTGCAGATATTAAGGAACTACTATGATAGTTTAAACAGGTGACAAGATAAAAATGGCAAGAAGATAAAGACATAGCAGACTAGCATGCCACTCCTGCAGCTGAGATAAGCTTTCAAGAGGCAGGTAATTTGATAAAATTACTTTGTTCATTATTCATTCAGTGAATTAGAGGCTTGCCATTTAATTCTTGGATTATGTGAAGATTCCTCTGGTCTCTGTACACCAGGACATTTTGATTAGGGAACTCACACTGTTTTTATATTCAGATCCTAGTATGAATTTAAATTCTAAAGGGCTGTCTTATTTGAAGTTTCATCTCCTTTGTGCTAAACTTGGTCAATTTGGTGAAATTAAGCTTGAACTCTTTAGAGTCTCTTTAGTGGTTATATGAAGGTGTCTAATTTTTTTGGTGGAGATGTATGTGTGTCTTTCAGCTGAAGGTAGAGTACAACTGAGTAATTTTACAGAATTGCAAGGTATTCCATACGTGAATAACAGAGTGATTCAAGAACCCTCTGATTTCTAGCATATTGATGGATGGAGATTTATTTCCGATTGACTGTGTTCCTTCGATAGTATAGGAATAGTGTCAGTCCCAAGCCATTAGGCTGACATCTCTTATAATTGAAAGCCTAACAGATTTGTGTAGTAAGGATTGTTTGTGGATTTGTGGATGTGTTGTGCAGAGGGAAGGTGGGTTAGAAGAGATAATGAGGAGGCAAGTCTGTAAATATATTGTTAAAACCTCAGTGTGTTTAAGAAACTTGAACTCTGTCATAAGAGGGCTCCATTTAGTAAGTTATCCAAAAAATTCGTTTTAAAATAAACTCCTATTGTCTGAGAAAACTGATATTTGTTTTGAGTTATTTTTTCTACAGAAATATTATTTGTGATAACGTTTTGCATCATTTATTGTAAAATCAGAAAATGTGCTCCCTGAGTATAAGTGGAAGGTATTGACTATTGGAAAAAAATTAAAATTAAAAAAAATTGCTTTTGGAATAGAATTGGGAAATCCAGGGAATCAAATGAAGGTAAAGTAAAATAATTTTTAGGGTTCAGATTGTGGTGTTAACACCTAGTACAACAGTGAAGAGGCAATTGTGCAAATTGGAAGCCTAGATCAAGCTGAAGTTATTGATTGACTCAGCCATTTGTACAGCTTGTCTTGCTTGGAAGGGTCTGGTTATTTAGTGGAGAATACAGAAAAGTAAACTAGCTCCTATATAGAGATGGGGCTAATTGTACAGTGTGTTTATGAGTGCCCAAAAGCAGGGCACCTAAATAAACCTTGTGAGTGTGGGGGCCTGAGAAGTATTATAGAGTGTCTCTGAACTAAATTGAGCATTAGCAGGGAGTTTGGAGTAGAACAGTGATGAAGGAAGACTTCCTAGTAGAGGTAGCAGCAGGTGCAAACTTCTAGGGGTAAAATTATGGAGTACTCTATGTCATTAACTGCATTAACGTAGTTTAGTATTCCTGGAGATCTCTCCAATCTCTCCAGCAGATATCTCCTGGAGTAGAACTAGGAAAGAATGAAAAGAGATGAAGGTGGAGCCATAAGCAGGGACAGATCATGAAGACTTCATAAACCTGGTTAAGGGATTTTAGTCAGTGACATGGAAATAATTAAAGAGAAAAAGAAATTGCTCCAGCTGTAACCAATGACAAAGAATTGTAAAATCCAAATCCAGTAGATTTTAAATTTAGGGGAGCAGAGAAGGATAAAAGTAGAAAGGTAAAAGAATAAAGTAAAAACAAAGTGGAATAAGGAGGGATTAATACTTTTCGCTAAGATCTTGAAGTTAGATTCTCCCCTATTTAGCCTGACTTTGTTAAGCTTCTGGTTAATTCCATGTAGTACCTGTAGCAGTGAAGAACTTGGAGACAAAAGGGATGAATTTAGGACCTGAGTTTCAGATGGTTTACAGGAGGGATCACCTTAAATACTTAGAGGAGCAAGTCAGTTAATGTAAAGAGCGAAGCACGCTGGGAGGGGGGAATGCTGGAAGAGGAAGGCATGGTGGGAAGGGAGCACGAGAGGGAAGTGAAGCATGCTGATCCAAGCATGGTTCATTAAAGGGAGCAGCAGCTACTGTGCTCCACTGACGGTTGCCATGCAGCACCCCCGCCCTTGCATTGTCACATCTTGTGCTTTTTCAAATATTGACAACTAATTGAAATTTCCTCTGGTCTTTGCCTTTGCTTATCTCATGGCCACCTCCTATCATTTGTGTTGTTAGAGTCATAAAACTGTTCAAGCTATTTTCAAATTTTCACTAAGAAATAAACAACAGTTCATAAAGTTTCCATTTTCAATAACTCCAGAATGCTATCTTCTTAATTTTGAGTGAGAATATAAAATGCTCTTTTTCTCTGAATATTCTCCCATTCACCCCTCCCTCGCTGTGCTTCCTGGGACTTTTCTATAGACATTTTCTCTTTTCTGTTACACATTCTCCTTGGATGATTACATCAATTCTTAGGACTTAAACTATCACTTTCTGACTGATGCTTCCCAACCTTTCTTTCTAGTCAACTTGTTAACTAGGCTCAAAACTCCTATTTTAATTGATTATTCAACATTTACGTCTGGTGTCCTGTCCACATATCAAGCATGCCTAAATCTACATTCATTACTTTACTCTCAGTTCTTCCTACTTTCTGTTTTAATTCTCAGTATCACTATCAAATTAGACAGGAATAAGATTTGGAAGTTAAGGTTGTTAGCTATCTTAGAATAAAAGACCTTAAAAACGCCAAAATGTACCCTTATATGAATCAGAATTACAAACTAAATAATAAGCTTTCTATACACTTTTTCCCTCTCTAGTGTTTTCAATATTTATGTTTCTTGGGTTGAGTTGCTTAGTCCTATGTCAGGTCATGAAAATCAACTGTTCAAATTTAAAGGCAAAAAGGTCAAGAGTAAGTGGAATCCACAGTCCTCATTTCTTCTAACATTTTCCAGGAGAGGTACTAAATAAGCTATGATGTACAGGATTTTTACAATGAAGATGTAAAATAACGTTCTATCCTGGTAAAATAGCTATAAATTGTTACAGATAATGGAAAAGATGTTATTGTCCTTTAAAGGAACTTGTTTGATAAATGGTCTGAGTTTGACCCCTTCACAGCCTGTGTTCTAGCCACTCAGATTGCTTATTCCTCAAATAATCCATGAACTTGCAACCCTTTGGGTCTTTGTACATGCTTTTCCATACCCTTATGTACATCAAAATTGTGCTCACTATTCAAAGCTCAGGTCAAATGCTGCCACTTTTCTGAAGCTACAATCCTCTGAATTAGAATGAATGAAGCTTGAAGACATTATGCTAAGCGAAATAAGTCAATCACATAAAGACAAATACTGCATGATTCCATTTATATGAGGTATCTAAAGTAATCAAACTCATAGAAAGAGAAAGTAGAATGTTGGTAGCCAAGAGCTGGGGAAAGGGGGAAATGGGGAGTTGTTGTTCAGTGGGCATAGTTTCAGTTATGCAGTAAGAAAAAGTTCTAGAGATCTGCTGTGTAACAATACTGTAATGTACACTTAAAAAGTTTAAAAAGGTAAATTTAAAAGGTTTTTGCCACAATAAAAAATCCTCAAAAACATCAGTGCTTTGGTACACAAAGGAAAGGGTAATTAATTCACATGGCAGGATTTCTTTCTTTTTAAAGGGTGAGCAATATTCCACCATACTACTACATTTTCTTTATCCATCCATCCAGCAATGGACATTTAGATTGCCTTCACGTTTGGCTATTGTGAATAATGCTACCATGAACATGGGTGTTCAAATATTTCTAAGATCTAGTTTTCAATTCTTTTGGATCTATACTCAAAATTGGGGTTGCTATATCATATGGGAGTTCTATTTTTAATTTTTCAAGAAAACTCCATGCAGTTTTCCATAGTGGCTGCCCATTTTATAATGCCGCTAATACTTCACAAGTTTTCTAATTTTTCCACATCTTTGCCAGCACCGGTGATTTACTGGTTTTTTGACAGTGGCTATCCTAATGGGTTTGCCATGCTATCTCATTGTTCTAAAGAATGAATTCTTGTTTATTTATGTCTTGCATTTCAGCTGATTGTTTACATGTCTGTTTCTTTACTAACCATGGAATAGAAACTGCCTACTTGTAGTAACCTCATAGTGCCTATTTCATGGAAAGTGCTCATTGTTTATTTACTAATTTGATTCCTGTTAGCAGATAAACAATCTACATCTTATTGGTTATACATCTGTCAGCATGTATGGAAAGGGTTGCTCTAACACCAGTCATAGCCTCTATTTTTTAAAATAGAAAAATATGAACTGTGTTTTAATACTATTCCTTTTCCCATGGAATTTGATTGACTTATTGGTATAGTTATTCCATTACTGTTCCAAAATGAAGATATTTAAAAAGAAATATTTAATTATATTGCTTTATAAGTAATTGCTTTATTTTAAAGTAAAGTGTTATATGCTATAATACTTAAATGCTTACTTATATATGATTATCTACATATAATATATATAGGAGAAAGTATTTTGCATATGATGAATTAGACTTGACAACTAACAGTAACAACTCACAGTAAGTGAACAAACTTGTTGAAAGCAACGGGAACTACATGATTTATTGAAAAAATGGGATAAAAATAAGACTTTTTACCTTTCTTCTTTTAGTATTGTGCTCTAAGGTCCTCAACATTTTCTATCACAGCTAGCTAAAGTAAGTCAATAAATCTCTACATTTTACTTGCAATGTTATTTTATCTTTCTTTTGGACGCATCTGTTCATACTTCATCCTTTTGAAAACTTTTTAAAGCTATTTCATCCCTCCCAAGATTGCCTGCTACAGCTGATGACCAGAGAGATATGTAGAAAATAGAAAATGCAAGGACGGCAGGGCTATTACATGTGGTCCAGTCACATTAGCTTAGATCAAAAGTGCTTATTCTGTTTTTTATCCCTGTGTCACCTGATCCTTGGAACCTGACTTTAGGCAAACTAAGAAAGCACAAGCTCAATGGGACAATTAAAAGGTCACAGTTAAATTTCGTAGGACTGGAATTGAACCATGTCTAGAGGGACAAGCTTGAGTACTGAATGTCAATACTAGCAGGAGAAAAGCACAAAAAATTTGCACAATACGACATAGAATTCCTCAACAAAAAGGACAACCATTTTAATTATGTGGTAAAATTCAATATTTATGAAAATGATTCCAAAAATAAAACCTCTACAGAAAAGGCATCAATAGATTATAAGCTATTTTGGCAAAATGTTTGTGTTGCCCTTCACTAGTAGAGTATGTCAGCAGCTGTGCTTGACGTGATTGAAGGGGATAGTTTATGTTGCATTGCACTTGCTCTTTCCTATTCCCGTGTGCCCTGCAAACTAGGATGTCCTCAGGCCTTGTCAGTCTCTGAAAGCAATAAAGCCACATTAACATTAAACCTGCATTTTGCTGCTTGGTAGTGTGCTCCTGCACAACTGTGGGGCTCAACTTTTTCCTGCTCTCATTGGAAATCTTCAGTTGGTTTCTAAGCATCTCTGGGAGGGTTCTCATATGATCTCAAGAAGAAGCCCATTGATCTGCTTCGTCTCTTTGATGTCTGCTGCTCTTGAGTCACTGAGGGAAGTATCTCACCATGTTACTGGTGCTTGTGGAGTATCTCAGTTCCTTATATTACTCACTCCTCCCACAACTGTCCCACATTTTATCACCTGAGCTCTGCTCAGCCTGTGTCAGTTATAAGTCTAGAGGAGTTCCTCTTAAACACAGCCTTCCAGCTTCAACTTTCGACCTTCAGTTATTTGCCAATTTCCACCTTCCACATCCTACCCCCTGCCCTTTATACACACACACACACACACACACACACACACACACACACACCTCTCACACCCTTCACATAATTCAAGCACTTACGAGTCAAACCTTTCTTTTAGCTGAAAAACAAGAATCCTTCCTCATTTCAGTTCAAGCAAATGGGTTGGGAGGAGGAGAGGCAGGGCACGTTCCTTATATTTGCAGTCATGGCTCAGTTTCCCTATAAATACCCAACCTGTTATGCATGATATAAGAGAAAATCAGAGTGAAACAGGTTGAATAGGGAAATGAGAGTATGAAATAAGAAAATACGAAGAGAAGAGGTCAGCCTTTGTAGCCTCTTGGAAGCTGAAAGGAAATGAAAGCAGCACACAGTGGTGGTTAGGAGTATAGACCACTGGGTTGCAAATCTAGCTTCACTGCTTATTATGTGATTTGGGGCAAGTTACTAAAATACTCTGTAGCTAATTTTATTCATCTTCAAATTGGAAATAATAATAGTATCCACCCCACAGGGTTATGGCGAGGATTGAATTAGTTAATACATGCAAAGTACTTATTAAGGGCTATATGCATATTGGCAATTGTTAATTATTACTAAGCCTTGAGACTATAAATTCTGTAGTTTCTGTAGATTCTGTATCTTTGCCTAGATTCTATATTCTTGTCTTTATCAGAGATTGAATTAATCAATGCTTTTCTGTTTTTCTTGAAGCTACAATCAACATCTCTCGATCCAGGGACAGCTGTTTTTTGCAGGCTATTAAAAAAAACCACTTTGCCTAGAATCTGAAATCCCCAATCCTATTTTGCTCTTATGGTTTCCCTGAGCTCCTGTACTCTAAATAATTCCTGCCCTTTTATCTGTCTGTTTCTGCTACCTCTGCCTTCCTGACCTTTCTAGATTAGCCTCCTTGTTTATCCCTCATCATAGAGTATCTTCCACATGTCTTCTGCTTGGCTGGCCTTATGGTCTTGGTCTCTCTGAGTTAGTCCTCTCTTGGCGAAGTTGTACCCTGCCATGACAGGACTGAATATTTGGAGGCTATAAACAGATGGATTGTGATGAATATGATATGTTTTGCCCTCACTCATCTTGGTAACAGGTGGCTGCTCAGCCAGCTGGGGTCTTCTTGAGGACACTCTCCCAGGCCTCCCTCTGACCATATGCACTCCAGTCCAGATGGTGTCATGGTTCCCCAGAGTCCTGAATCAACTTAACGGGAGATGGCAGGCTACACTGATTTTGCCTAGGGTCTGATACAAGCGTGGAGGTTTTTTTTTTTTTTTAAATTTTCTAATTCAGGAAAAAGGAACAAACCTCATGTGCAAATCATGTTCACAATGTGGTTTCAAATTCTGTCACAGGAAGTCTAAGTTTGTGTGATTAAATTAACATTCATAAATGCCAAGGCAAGAAAACAAATGGATTTGTTTTTACTATCAGAAAAGAGTAAAGATGACTTTGAATCATCTAGTATATTAATTTACTTATTTCATCTATCTGATTTCATTTGTAAAGATTCCTGCTACATTAAAATAGGGGAAACATTTTTTAAGATATACAGGTTCACCTTAGTAAGAGGTAGAGGCAAGTTGCTTTAACCTAAGGTTAAAATGACTACTTTATATTATGTTCTAGAACTAACTTACTTTCCAACAAATTATGGCTTACAAGAACAGTACATATTTGCTTAAAGTTATCTCTGCTTATACAGTGTGTTTTGTGATGCACTTATGCAAGTGTTGATTAAATCCTTCATGCTGCTTGAATGCTTATTATCACTGGATTGTTGGTTAAGAAAATCAGGCAAAAATGTTCCAAGACCAAGGCATAGACATTTTTGAAGCTTAAAAAGAATAAAAATAATATGGTACTGTTTAAGAATGATTGAGACATGTATAATAACTGGAAAGAGAATAGTTTATGGATTTTTAAAGTTAATTTAAAAACTTTTAACAATTTAAATTTTTAATATTAATATTTTAATATGAACTTGGTAATATCTGGAACCTCAAAGATTAAGTTCTAGAAGATCAATTTAAATATACACATATATATTTCTGATAAAGTTGCATGCCTATTCTATGAGTATGCATACCTTTAGTCTATGACATTAAAAGTTTTAGTGACATTCTTCTCAGTAGTATGGCTTCTTATTAACAACAGAATTTTGATGTTAATCTCCATTGTTTTCCTGTTGCATCATCTATGTTCAATGTGTCTGCTACTCTGCTGTTGTCCATCTCTCACTATAGAGATTAAGTTCAGTGAAGGAGAAAGAAAGATTAGGAAAGGGAGGAAAACCAATACAGGACAGAAAAATCAGGGCAGCAGCGATAATTTTGCCCAGATAATGTCCAAGATTTGTGTCAAAGGATAATATTTTTAAAAAGATAAAATCATGACTCTCCTACAAATATGAAGTGAACATGTGTCAAAATTTTATTAAGTCATTAATTAATGAGTGAGAGAACAAGTAAGATGTTCCAACTGGTTAAAAGGAGAATTTTAATTTACAGAAATTTACACTTTCCATTGGACAAAATCTATTTGCATTTGTATGAACAGGAACAGTTGCATAGCTGGGGACAAGAAACATTTTCATTACTGTCAGTTTTCTAAATAGTCCGGTCAAAGACAACCACCAAACGTGGAGATAACCCTAATGGTTGAGGGTTGACATCAACATCATTTGTTTTTTTCTTTTTCTTTTTTCAAACTATTTTTAAATTATTCATAATATTTCCTGACTTACATAATACCTAAATCTCAACATAAATAGGGCAAAAAATTTCAAAAGGAATATTGTTTTATTCCAAAATTAATGAAATGTTAGAGCTTTAGCAGCTGGCTGACCAGATAATCAATGCCTATCCATTGATTTCATCCCTTTTCTAGTCCCAACTCCCACAGCATTTGTCTCCTCCCACTTAAAGGGGATTCTGTGGCTCAGGTGAATACTACGGAGACAGGGATCCTCCTCCTTTTCCTGCTTCTAGAGACAGTTCTGCTTGCCAGCCTAGCATCATAGTCTCTTGTTCTCTTATACTTTGCCCTGTTTGCCTCCAGTCTCTTCCTCTCTCTAAAAACTTGTTATTTCCTCTGGATTTAGGCAGGGAATAGACTCCAATGTGCATGGGTGATATCACAATGCTGAGTTGTCCTGATTTTCACTTTAATTTGGTTGCTGTGAAAATAAAAGCAAATCTGAGCTTGCTGCTGCCATTCATTACCCAGTGAAACTTGAAGGTCTACCTCAGAATTAGATCTGAGAGCCACTCTACCCCAGGGAAACTTCTAAGCATAACTGTCCTGAAAACAATTAAGTCTCTTTTAGTGTCTGCTCAAAGGCATCAGTATCTGTAGGCCTTTGCCTATAGGTTCCTTCTTTGTCTCTTCAACTCTTTCCTTATAAAACAAGAATTTTGGAATCTTCTGAGGATAGGTTTCCAAGATTATACTACCTTCTGCTGTTAGCTTCCACTGAAAGAAATTTCAGGAACACTTAAAAAAATCATCATAATGGGAATGGCAGAGTAAGGAGATTGGAGGGCTCTGACCAATAACTTAACTAGTGAAAATTGCAAAAAACAATCATTTAAGGTCTCTGGAAATTGTCCTGAGGTTATATAGTAAATGGACAAATGTACATTCAAGAAAATCTACTAAATTTTGGTAAGAACAGCTGGAATCTGTGGTGTTTCAGCCACCATCAGCATTGTTACTCTCCCCATGTTATGAAGCTCTACCTGGTATGCTCTAATCTCAGCAAGTGTCGAAGGAAATGGGAGCTCCCTACTTCCCAGATCCCAGGAGGAGCAGGCTACCAGCATTCCTCATATCCCCTTATGCCCGTACTGCAGGCTGGCAACTCTACTCCAGGTTGGCAGGGCCGAGAGGACCAAGTCACCTTCATTTCATCCAGTTGCTACCCATAGAGTGGAAGCTCAATCTCAAACATGCCAGGCCTTGACTACTGGGCCCCTAGTCATATCCTCAACTCGTTTGGATGGTAGAGTTTCCACACCAGGAGTGGCAAGCCAAGAAAACCAGAGACTGCATTCTCATCTCTTTTACAGTAGTGCTGGGGCTCTGCCCTGGGAGAAGGCAGACTGTAAGGATGAAGAGCTCCACAGTGCTGGTTGAGAGGACTTATGTTACATGTAATAGATGGAAAAATATATACTGTACAAACAACTACCATAAGAGAGCTGAAGTGGCTATGCTATTATTAGATAAAGTAGGCTTTAAAACAAAAAATGTTACTGAAGATAAAGAGGGACATTTTATAAAAGAAACAATCCATCAGGAAGATATAACAATTATAAACATATACTCCTCAAACATTTGCCAATGTTAATTTAATCAGTACAAAGTACAATAGTGGACCACTTCTAAAAGATTCAGCTTTTCAATAGAAGATAGACAAATGGCCAATAAACACATGAAAAAATGTTCAACGTCACTAATCATCAGGGAAATGCAATTAAAACCACAATGAGATATCGCCTTACCCCAGTTAGAATGGCTTTTATTAAAAAGTCCAAAAACAATAGATTCCGGCATGGATGCAAAGAGAAAGGAACCCTTATACACTGTTGGTGGGACTGCAAATTAGTACAACCTCTATGGAAAACAGTATGGAGAGTCCTCAACAAACTAAAAGTAGACTTATTAGTTGATCCAGCAATCCCACTACTGGGTATCTACCCGAAGGAAGAGAAGTCATTTAATCAAAAAGATACCTGCACTCGAATGTTTATTGCAGCACTATTTACAATTGCAAATATGTGGAATCAACCCACGTGCCCATCAATTCATGAGTGGATTAACAAAATGTGGTATATGTATACCATGGAGTACTACTCAGACATAAAAAGTGATGAATTAATGCTTTTTGCAACAATTTGGATGGAACTGAAGACTGTTATCCTAAGTGAAGTATCACAAGAATGGAAAAACAAACACCACATGTACTTGATATTAAATTGGAACTAACCTATGAGCACACATGTGCACAGAGGGAAATAAAACTCCATGGAAATCAAGCAGAGGGGAGGATGGTGAGGGGGAAGGGCAAAAATCTACCTAATGGTGACAATGAATACTATTTCGGTGATAGGCGCATTTATATTCATGATTCAAGCATTACAAAAGCAATACGTGTAACCAAAAACATTTGTACAACCTTAATACTTCAAAATATAAAAACATAAATAAATAAGAATTAAAAAATAAAAACAACCTGCACCCAAAATTAATTCTAACAGTTATTGAGCACTTTATCGGCCAGGAATTGTGACAGGCCCTGGAGACCCAAAGATATAGACTGATAGTCTTGAAGAGTTTAAGAGACATAGGTATTCTAAAAAAATCACAAGTTTCAACATGTATATACACATTTTAACAGCTTTATTGAGATATAATTCATTTACCATTATTACCCACTTAAAATGTGTAATTCCATGAATTAGTATATTCACAGTTATATAAATACCACCACAATCTAATTGAGAAAGCTTTCATCACCCCCCAACCAAAAAACCCCGAAAACCTCATACCCATTAGCAGTCGCTCTCCATTCTCCCCCCACGCCCAGCGCTAGGCAACTGTGAATCTGCTTTCTCTTTCTGTAGATTTGCCTAGTTTGGACTCTCATATAAATGAATAATATGTAGTGTTTTGTGACCAGTTTCTTTTACTTAGAGTACTGTTTTCAAGGTCCATCTATGTGGTAGCATGTATCAACTTTCATTCCTTTTAATGGTTACATAGTACCCATTGCATGGATATACCATATTTTAACCATTCATCAATTGATGGACTTTTGGACTGTTTGTATTTTTGGCTATCATAAAAAATGCTGGCATGAACATTCTTGTATAAGTTTTTGTGTGGACATATGTTTTAATTTCTATTTGGTATATACATATATGTTTTGCAAGTATTTTCTTGTAGACTGTGTATCTCCTTCTGATTTTGACAGTATCTTTTGAAGAGCAGAAGTTTTAAATTTTGATGAACTCCATCAGTTCTCTTCTTCCATCATTCATGCCTTTAGTGTCTTATCTAGGAAATCTTTGCCTAACCCAAGGTCAGAAAGAATTTATGTTTTCTTCTAGAAGTTTTATATTTTAGCTCTTATATTTAGATACATAATCAATTTTGAATCAATTTCTGTATATGGTGTGAGGTAAGGATCGAGTTCATGTTCCTGCACATTGATATCATATCTATCCATACCTCACCACTGCATTACCTTGGCACCATCAATTGACTATGTATGTGTGGGTCTTTTCTTGACTCTAATTCTGTTTTCTTTATCTATATGTGTATTCTCATGCCTGATACAATTTTCTTGATTATTGTAGCTTTATAAAAATAAAGAAACCAGATATTATTAAAAAATCATGAGTTTATTTATTTTTTTAGAAAGTTAACATGCATTAGAGTTTTATTTTTTATTATTTTTATTTTATTATGCTGAAATAAAAAATCATGAATTTAATAATCTAATATGATAAGAGATTTTATAGAGTATTTTAAGAAAGCATTTCAACAGAAAGGACTATTTAACACAATAAAATAAAACTAATTTACTCTATTAATCAAGTCTTACAAAATGCTTTTACACCATTATTTTATTTGATCATCACAAACTACTTGCTTTTATACAGCTGGGAAACTTGAAATTCAGAAAAGTTGAGTCCAAAAAATTGATATGCAAATATGTTTATAGTGTATCAAAGAAAAAAGCTGCATACAGCAATATGTACATTATGTAATCCTGCTAAAATGTATACATGCATACACGTATCTATATATATACACAAAAATTAAAATACACAGAGAATGGTGTTTGGAAGTGTATAAGCCAGTGTGCTAAAAGATGTTATTTTGGAATAAATAGAATTGCTAATGTATTTTATTTTATTCTTTTTCATCTATATACTTCCTGATTTTTTCCTAAGGAACATGTATTGCTTTGGACATATTAAATTAACAAAATAATAATATTGGACCCATGTCCCACTATATAAATAAGAATTAACTCAAAATGGATCATACACCTCAATGTAAGAGATAAAACTATAAAACTTTTAGAAAACTTAAGAGTCAATCTTTATGACCTTGGGTTAGGAAAAGTCTATTTATATACAAAACCAATAGTACAAGGAACAAAAGAAAAAATAGATAATTTGAACTTCATCAAAATTAAAACATTGTACTATGAATAATAACATCAAAAAAAAGAATCCATACAATGGAAGAAAATATTAGCAAACTATATCTAATAAGGGACTTGTATCTAGAACATATAAAGAACTCTTACAACTAATAATGATATAACAAATAACCCAATTAAAAATGGGTAACGTGCTAGACAGTTCCCCCAAGAAGCTATACCAATGGTTAATAGACACATGAAAAATGTTCAACATCATCAGTTATAAGGGAAATATAAATTAAACCACAATGAGATACCTCTTCATATCTGCTAGAATAGTTTCAATGAAAAAGACAGATCATAACAAGTGTTAGGAAAGATATAGAGAAATTGATTATCTTTGTAAGTTGCTGGCAAAAGTACAATGGCTTAGTCACTTTGGAAAATATTTTGGCAGTTCCTCAAATCAACAATAAATTAAGATATACTTTAAAATAATTGAAAGAGTAGAATTAGAATGTTCCCAAGACAAAGAAATGATATAATAAATGCCTAAGGTGCTGGATACTCCAATTACCCTGATTTGATTAATACACATTGTATGCCTGTATCAAAACATCACATGTACCTATAATATAATACATACAAATATTATGTACCCATAATATTTAAAAATTAAAAAAAAAACATAGAGTTACCATACAATCCAGTAGTTACACTCATAGATATATACTCAAGAGAAATGAAAACACAAATCCACACAAGAACTTGTACATGAATGTTCATAACAGCATTTTTCATAATATACGAAAAGTGGAAACAACCCAAATGTCTATTATCTGATGAATGGGTAAATAAAATGTAGTATATATATACAAAGGAATATTATTTGGTAATAAAGAGGAATGTAGTACTGATACATGCTACAATATAGAAAACCTTGTAAACATTACACTAAATGAAAGAAGATAGTCACAAAAGATTACATATCATATGATTCCATTTATACGAAATGTCCAGAACAGACAAATCTATACAGATACCTAGTAGGCTAGTGGTTGCCTAGAGATGGGGCTAGCGGGTGAATTAAGGGTGACTGTAAGTGGGTATTGGTTATCTTAAGGGTGATTGTAGATATTCTAAAAGTAGATTGTGGCGATTGTTGCACAATCTTGTGAAAATACTAAACACATTGAATTGTATACTTTAAATGGGTAAATTATATGGTATGTGAATTAGATCTCAATAAAACTGTTGAAAGTATCATAATATCTTTAGAGTGCTTTATAGTTAGCAAAGGTACTTCCCCAGCTATTGCTCTTAAACATCACAGCAACTTTTGTTGCTGTATCCTGATAGTGGGCATTATTTTCAAACAAGTTTTGAAAATGGGGAACTGAGGTTCAAAGAGAGGCAGTGGCTTACCCAAGTCCACATAAACAGAGCTAGAAAAGGGATACTAAACTTTCTCTATTGCAATCTCCTGCTGTTTTCCATCCATGCCATTGGTTATACTACATCTTTAATAATCAAATTCCAATATTTTCCTTATACTTCTCTACTTTGTATGCATGAATGGGTATCACAGTTTTGTAAAATTCAAAAATAAATTGCTTGGCATCATTTGTATGCCACAATATAAAATGGAATTTGTTTAAATTTCTGTGATTACACATGAGTTGAATAATTAATTTTATCATGGTACAACCCACATCACATGGATCGTCTAACTGGGAACTGGGAAGGAGAAAAAAGGCTTTATATAACTAATACTCTTGCTCTTCTTTGCTTCTATATGCACATTTAATGTGTAAAAATGTCAAGTTAAAAAAACCCACAAACTGATGTATAATGAAAACAATAACAGCCCTTTTAATCCTTGGTCACTGATATGTAACCAGATAGTTGTATTTTTAGATAAGTTAAAACTTGGTACATTTTATTCAATGAAGATCAAGAATAAACACACAGCTTTGATAATTTTATTACATTAATAGTTTGCGGGAAAGTGCCTGAGAAACGGTGAAGGGTTAATATACTCAACAATCTGGCTAATACTTTTTTGGGAGGGCGGGCAGATCTCCTGATTTCTGCTGCAGCTTTCTTTGCAGAGCACTGCATTCTGAATACTGAAACACAACACTTTCTGGAATGTAAAATAAAACCATTAGTTCTCTTTGACCCTATTCCAGGATAATTTGACTAGAAATTAATAACTGTCAACTAGAAATATTTCGCTGGCACTAAGGCAAAATGATGTGCGCTTCCCCCTTCAGGTTACTCACATTACACACCGCATTCACACTGAAGATTAAGCTACTGGCTGGAGTGAGGAAAAGGATTTTAATTTGCAAAACAATTATTGCTTTTTCTGAGGTCATGAATTTGGTTTTCTAGATGTTTTGAAGTGCTGCCTCACTCAATTGCTGAATAACAAGCAAAGCTAATGATACCAGTTTCAATGACTTTGTAATAAAATATTCAGTGCTTTTTATCTGAACTGGGTCTTTATAAAATATTTGAAACAAAATTCTCCCATGACTATAAAATGAAACACTAAAAACAAACAAACAAAATCAATGACACATAATGTTTACCTAGTGCTGAATACACTGGCATGTTTTTGAAGGAAAAAAAATATGGACCCTATGAGACAAAATCTAAATTGTGATTGACATCTGTGTTTAACTCTACTTTTTCTCCTTTCAGATCATTTCTCTTTATTCTTTCTTTGCTCAAAGAAACAAAATATATATTTTTTTCTTCATATACATTCTCCCGTGCTGCAGTGGCAACAGACCTAAATCTCTGAAAGCTTTGCAGACGTCATTAGAAAGGAAGGATTATGTGCTTTCTGCTTTTTAATCCCATTCAAACTATCATTTGTTGAGTTCCTTCTTTGTGTTAGGTGCTTCCCATATGTGACCTATTTGCTAGTAATGGGATGCACAGGGTTAGAGCCAGCCCAGGTTCCTAATTCATTGTACAGTTTTTTTGCCACCACATTCAGTAACTGTTTGCCCATTTTCAGTTGCCCTCACCAAATCGTCTTGGCAATAGTATAGTCTGGGATCCCACGGCTAGGTTCTCAGGGCTCATGATTTAGATAAATTCGGGCTTATGAGGCAGCTTTGTTTTGTGTCTTCAGCAAGAGTTTAAAAGGACAGGTAGAAATGTGCACAAGGCTTATCAATGCCTTGGAATTCACTGGTTGGTGGCAGTGACACCTGAATTCCCTGGGGTGCTCAGAAATGGTTGTAAACTGACAATTTGGAAGCTAAGCAGCTACCTTTGAATATGGAAGAGGATTGTGGTAATATTTATATTTCACTTCTGAATCTTCACTTTACTCAGAATGAGAAATGTGGGTGGGCTATAGATTTAGTTGGAAAAAAAAGTTTGAGCATTTCATCAAGGCATAGCGGGGTTTGCATCTCATCTCTGCTATTACTATTAAATGACATAAGGCAAGTCAGTCAATATGAATCTTTTTACTCATCTGTAAAATGTAAATAGCAAAATTTGTATCTGAATTGTCATAAGGATTAAATCAGACTATCTAAAGACCTAGATAGTAGGTATTCAACACATGTTATTGGGCTTTCCAGAAATCCAGTGAGTAGGGACAATCAAGGAAAGACTGCTTGGGAAGGTTTTGTATTTGATTCTATGAAACTGATAGGCTAGCAGCCTGGGACTCATGTGTAGCTACTAAGGCATACCAGCTCTGCAGTATTTTATGACTTACCCAGCATTTTCAACCTATTATTCCACTTTATTCTTATGAAATCACTGTTGTAGATGTAGGGCCGGTATTTTGTGTGTACACTGTGTGTACACTATTTAAACTCCATTTACTATAGATGAGGGAACAGATGCTCACAGGGGTCACATGACTTGGGCAAAGTCACAGAATTTTCAGGTAAGAAGCCAGGATAAAAGCCAGGTTTTGTCTTCAGCAGCATCTTCGTTAGGGGCCTCTCCCGAGAGGAAGGAACGTGGTGGTCTTGCAAGGTTCACAGCATTCAGATCAACTTGAACCTAAAATCCCTACTTCCCTCATTCTCTTGCAAAATATATGCCATAAATAGAAAAGTATGTCTTTTAATGGACAACACAGAACACATTTTAGTGATATTTTTGTATGCCTGACAATTTATGCTAATTGATCTGTTGTGTCACCAAAACAAATATCATTTCTATATTTTCAATTACCATTTACATTTCCTCTAAGATTTTATACCAGTCTAAGTCATCTAATGAATTAAATTTGCATCTATTTCACTTCAGAAAGGTTGAGAGAATTTCCTATTATAAATAATTTAACTGAAAAAATTTACATAAATTGAATTCTTTGCATTTATTTTTAATGGTATTGGCCATGGAAAGTAAACAGCAACCTAACTTGATGGGTGTTTCTGTACTTTGTCTTTGAAAGGGTTTTCGGGTAATGTCAGTTTTTTCTTTTTTAAAAGTAAGATTGTATTACCGAGCTTGTTCAGATGAGCAATTATAGTTTTCTGATTTCATTATACACACCCCAAATGATTTCTTTTGGAATGTCTGTTAGTGTGCATTGCTACCTTACAAAAAGAAAATAGGAAGAGGATAATGTTTACTGATAAGAAAGGTTTAAAGAAAGAAGAGCAGAAATGAAGGTGTAGGAAAGATATTGATATACATAGTGTCTCCACTATTTACTGCTCTGGAAATCAGGCCTAGTAATAAACTTTGATTGTTCTATTCAATTTCAGCTAGTAGCCATAATGAATTAAGTTACTCTGTAACCTCATTAATACTAAATAGCTCTCTTTCTAGCCTTTGGTTTCCTAAATAACTATCCATCCACATCTTGGTTAAGGACTTTTCCTAGTGCCTTTAGTAATTAATGGATGGTAGCATTCCTCAACAGCCTCTTAAAAAGCCAAAGATCATTTGTTGTATTTGGAAAAATCCAGTGTATGTCTGATAGCATGTGAGTGTTCTTTGCATCTGTCGATCTCTTATTTGGTCATCGATGTGCAGCATGTCAGTTAGATGGTCTCTGTAGGTAGAAGTAAGCCTTGTTAATCTCTATAAAACCCAGAAATCGCTGCTCCATCATTCCAACTTAATGGCTGATTTTTATTCTGGAAGAACAGTGCACATACATTTAGAGTAGCAAGATCTCTGCAGATTCAACAGAATGCTAAGTGAAACAGAGATGCTTTCGTTGCACAATATAATGAATCAGAAACATGAGAAACATAAAAATTTTAAAAACATAAGCTTAAATGTCAGATTGCAGAACAACAACAACCCAACTTTTTTACTATGTTTGATGGGAAAATGTTAGAGCAAAATATTGGGCTTATCTTACTGAAACGCAGAGTCAGAAATACTCATTTATTTCTGCATATTATTAAAATAACTTTTAAATCAGTTTTAAATTTTAATTTTTTTGTGTACAACAAAATGTGTATATATGATAATAATCCATGATGTGGATCATTTTATGATCTAGCATTGGCAAAAAGTTATCCTACATCAATAGCCCTGAATTTTACTTTCATTCATAGGTCATGCATTTATTTTAATAGATATGTAATAAGATGTTATATATCTTTTCAAATAAGGATATTAATATGAGCCATAGATAATATAGGTGCAGGAAAAATGTGAACTTTCTGTATGATCGTAATTTTTTATCAATAAGCTTTTAAAAGCAAATAACAGAAAATTTTATTATAGCAGTTTCTGTAGCAGGTATAAATTTGGTCAGATGATGGCTATGTATGATTACCAGCTCTCAATGAAAGAAATGCAAAGTTGGTAGAATTATTGTTTTGATATTCTTTTTCTAACATAAAATACCAAACACAATGGCCTTTCTCAGACTATAGATTCCTTCAATTTCTTACATTTTCATGAATTCTTACATTATCAGATGGATCAATCTCCAATTTGAATAACCCCCTGTATTCGTTCTTATGACTGCTATAACAAATGACTACTAACTGTGCGGTTCAGGACAACAGAAATTTATTCTCTCACAGTTCTAGAGGCTAGAAGTTTGAAACCAAGGTGTCAGCAGGGTTGGTTTTTCCTGGAGGCTCTAAAGGGGAATGCATTCCACACCTCTCTCTCAGCTTCTGGTGACTTTGGGGAATCCTTGATGTTCCTTGGTTTATACTGCATAATCCCAATTTTGCCTCTATCTTCATATGGCCCTCCCACCTGTGACTCTATGTCAGAGTCTATGTCAGACTCTGTCTTTTTCTCATAAGGACACACATCATTGGATTTAGAGCCCAACCAACATCCAAGATGACCTCATCTTGAGATCCTTATATCTACAAAGATCATTTTTTCAACTAAGTTTACAGTTATAGGTACTGGGGACTAGGACTTGGACATTTATCTTTTTGGGAACCACTGCTCAACCTACTGCACTCCCTTATGCCCTAGTTCCATGAATTGGTTTAAGTCCAATATAAGTTTCATCAGATAGCAGAGAAATAAGAAAATACATGACAATGAAGTGAATTCTTCATAAAGTCAAATGAATTAAATGTAGAGAATGGTGCTTTGTTCTGAGAGTAATCCTTTCTAGTTTCATCTTGTTAAAATGTGATGGTACATGTACTCACTAGCCAATTGGTATTAGCTGATCAACACCTAAGTGGACACACAGGAACAACATTTATTGGGTGTCGGGCAGACGGGAGGGAGGAGGAGGGGATGGGTAT